>JAPMOB010239370.1:0-12940 GCA_029875015.1 Lepomis gibbosus | reverse complement strand
GCTTTCTCAAGCAGTTTGTGATGCATTTTGGAAACAGGAGATGAGCCCCTTGTCTAATGCGCCACCTGGCTTTAAACCTGTTTGCACATATATTTTAAATGCCTTCGGCAGAATTCAAATGAGCCATTTTAATCTAGATTAATCTAGATTAATTTTGAAATTAATCTAGATTAATCTAGATTTAAAAAATTAATCTATGCCCACCCCTAATATATATATATATATATATATATATATATTTAAAAAGTCCCCCTCTCACCCCTTGCGGGGTGGTATGTGTCATCCTCAAGCTGGGGTCCTCTACCAGAGGCCTGGGAGTTTGAGGGTTCTATATATACATATATATAGATATATAGGGTTCTATATATATATATATATATATATGGCGTACAGTGCTCTGTAGCGCTTACCAGAGGGGAGAAGCTGGAACAGGTTGTGGTCTGTTGGTCCGTTGTAGTCTGTACCGGTCCGTTTTGGTGGCAGATCCAAACCAGACAGTGATGGACGTGCAGAGGACAGACTGGATGATGGCTGTGTAAATGTGGGTCACATTATGCTTTTGGGCTTTTTCCCTCTCCTTTATTGAGTTATATATCTTTTTTGTGTGTATTTAATAGGTTTACAAAGTGAATAAAGCCCACAGTCCACTCCAAAGGAAGTTCCCATCTCCCACAGAAAACACTGCTCTGAACTCCCTGGAAACAGCTCGACTGTACTCCATCCTTTTCTTCCACTTTCTTGTGACATCACAACAAAACACGGTTCATAATGTTCGCCTAGCAGCTAGTCAGACACGCCCTCAAAAGGTAAGGGCCAAAGTTCTCTAGTATGTGTGTATTTGCATGTGTATAACCGATTAAATATCATATTCTGAAGCATCATAAGAGTCAGGAATATATTATCTGTCTGTCTTATTTTGCACATAGGCCTATTTGTTCACCAACAAATATTTCCCCCTCACCAGCCCTCCCCGTCCCCATTCACCTTCTGTCTGGCAGGGACCCTCAATGACCTGCCTGCTGCTGTGACTGCTAATAAACAAGTTTTGGTTTGATTCTTGCACAGTTACACTCTTGTACTCCTGCCCACGCTCATTTGGGTACTTATAGAAATAACTATTTCCTTATATCCCCATGGTCCCCTTGTCACAGAGATCATTTTGACCCTGACGGACTTGATTCTGTTTGTTTTCGTGCAGAAAAGGTACACTGACAAGCTGCTGGTGGGCCTGTTCTGCTGCAGGGTAGACAACACTGCAGCAGAAAATACCAGCATGTCATCAGTTACACTGATGACATGTACATATATATATACACATAAACTAAGTATTTTTTGTCATTTTAGATATTGCAGATTTTCTTTCTGTCCTGAATTCTAATTTTGTACTAATACAGCAAGTGGAACATGGAATATACTCATGTAAAATAATTCAGATGGAACTGCAATTAATATGATGTAAAAATGTCCAGTATTTGTCCGACTACAAACTAAAAAATAGAGTTAAACTGGACAGCTATATAAGCCCCGAAGATTTTTTTCAATTCCCTTTGTGTTTGTTACACGTTGCATCCATGTTGTGTTTTGTTCAAGTTTTTGTGCATTTTCTGTAGAAACTCCAGAAGAAGACATGATAAAATCACCAGCGTCCTATTGCAGGGATGCATGTCAAATCACAACAATCTCACATTTCACAACATACAACTTCTCTCCTTTTAAGAAGTAGATTTTCAGGAATCTAATGTGCGTTATTTACTGTACACTGTCGACGTACTGAGGACGAAACTGTAGACTTCCCTTCAGCATACGGAACTCATTCAGGTTGTCATCCTGCCGCTTCCAAAGGTAAGTTAATAAATCTTATTCTTTATTAACATACCAGTGTAGACGCAATGGTGGCGTCACTCTATGAATAATCTCGTAAACTGTGTAGAAATTTAAGACAAAACAAGGACAAGAGTTATAAAAGTTATGAAAAATGTAAAGTGTCACATGCCGCCAACAGCTTAGGACTGAAGGTGTACGGTAGATGTTGTTAAACCAAATAACATTTAAAAGTTTTTGTCTTGTTTGAATCCAATTTTTAAAACACATTTTGTGTAACAAAAAGTAACAGAGCATAGAACTTGATAAAATAATTAAATAAAAATATTTAAAAGAAAGACATTATTTCACATGAGGTTATTCAAGAAGAATGAATAAAAAACGAAAAGGTTAAACGTTGACTACATTTAAGTGCTAACCAGTTTTGTATTTTTGTTCAATCTATCTGACCCGACATTAATCCATTGATTGGCAACATAAGTTAAAGTTAAAGATTCCTTCCAAGAAATAGTGTGTCTAGGTGAAGAAGTATTTTCTGGCTGTTTTGCATGTAATGCATGAATCAGTGTATTTCAAAGAAAGAATGAGAAAACTGCACGACCCAGACGTTTTATTAAAACTTGTAAAGGTCAACAGTACTTGCAGAAAGGCCTCCAACAATAACATGCCCAAACTAGAGAAATGCCAGGTAAAAATAAAATTAGAAAAACAAATTAGAGCTCATGTTCAAAATAGGCAATAAAAAAGTGAATGTCTAAATCTGAGTTACACATAAAGTCCTACTGAAGTATTCTTATGGGGAATTAGTTCTAACTACTTTATATTAAGTTCAGATTAGTCCAGTGGTCCCTGATCTATCAGGCCCCTTTAAATGGTCACAGGAAAGAGCTGATCATTAGTAGTCCATTTTTTAAAACTTTTGCATAATCTTGTATTAAAAGTGGATAATTTTACCCCTTCACCTTTATTTATTTATTTATTTATTTATTTGTCTGAGAAGTGTAAAGTGCATAACACTTTTTGGTGGAACTGTTGACAATTCACAGGCATCTGAAACATGACCAGGGGTCCCAAGACACCGCTTGAGCCAAAAAAAAGGTGGGAAGCTGCTGACGTTTATTTAAGCCATGTAATGTGATGTTTATTTAAGTAAAAATAATAAAGTAGGTAAAAAACATAAATGCACAGTGAAGGTACTAGTGCACAATATTTTGCAAGTACTTGAATACTTTTCACCACTGTACAATGTCAAAGTTCAATATTTAAATAAACATGAAATATCTAAATCACTAAATTTAGTCACAGTGTTAAGCTTGTACAATATTTCACATTTACTGACTTATAAGATATGAGGCGGGATCACATGCACATATTTATAATGTTTTCAATTAAACTATGCAGTGGGTTACACCTCCATCAACAGCTTCTGCTTCCTCTTTCTCGTATCATGACTGAGATCCATTTCAGCTCTGCTCTGGTACATAAATCCTGTTTGTGATGTTTTGCATTGTACAGATGCTGCATTATAGTGAACTGCACCTCCCATCTCTGAAGGAGATACTGATAATAATACAGTAGCTGTAAGAATAATGTTGAGTATACATTAAAGAGGCCAAGTCATGCTTCTGGGGTTTTTCTCTTTCCTTTCGTGAGTTATACTGTATACCAAAGATCTGCAAAGTCATAAAGCCCACCCCGCCACAGGGAGAAACTCTATCTGACAGTCCATCCCGCCCACTGAAACCTAGTAAATCTAGCTTGCTGCCATTGTTATTTCCTTGCTAATGCAGACTCTGGCAACATGAATATGTGGAAGGTGAACACCGAACACCAATAGCTCTGTTGTTCGCTGCAAGGTTTTACATGCTCCAACCATCTGAGAAAGTGAAGACCCAGTGGATTAACTTTATTTTTGATAGAAATGTCCTCACAACAACTGGATATTTTGCTTTGGACTGCTTTCAGAGTATAATACTAAGAGCAAACTTAAGGGAATTGCTCTGTTGTTGACTGCATAGACCAGCAAAAATCGCTACAAGGACCCCCATGCCCCACGCCTCAGGGGACAGAAGAGCTGTGTGGTTAACATTTATTTCTGATAGAACCGTGTGTGTGCATTTTCCTCTGGACTGCAAAACTGACTTCAAACTTGGAAGCTGTAAGTTTTGCCATGTTTTATGCTGTGTTAGTGTATATTTTGAAGGTTAGCCTGTTGGATTTGGCATTACCATGTTTTGTGGCCAATGGAGCTAGCATCTATTGTAATGCTACTCCCACAGGTTAGGGCAACGTGGGATTAATGTCGTAATATTGAGGGACTGTGAAGAGAAAGTTTTTAAACATTACATCTAATTTAAAGCCAACTAAATGACATCTGTATGATGATGCTGTTTGATACAACAGTGCTAACTCAGCTAATGTTAGCTTTGTTATTACACAGAAGCCCCTTCTGCTCTGTGATCCTTGCAGGTTTAAAGGGGAGTGTTTTGCGGCTGCATGTAAATTTACTTGATAGACATGCCCTAAAAGTAACAAATAACTACATGCGAAAAATGTGTTTTTACAGATCCTAGATCTGATACACCAGCAGTAGCTGATCATATGCTGTCATGTGAGATCACCTGTCAACCAATCACAGGCCTCTTCATGTAAACTTGTTCATGAAGTGTAAATATAGAAATTCCCGTAAAAAAAAAAGGTTTCTTTGATGCCTGGTGTTAGGTTGGTTTAGCATGTTTCAAATATGGATAAACCTGCAAAAAACAGAAGACTGCAGCTACAACAATCAAGAGAAGCAAAAAGCGGTGATCCACCATGGCCATGGAGGTGAGACTGACTTTACTCAGCATGCATTCAAATTCACAACTAGCTAAAAGTGAAACCATATTCTTTGTGACATCTAGGGTGACCAGATGCTCCGAAAAATTTGTGACAGTCCCGAATTATGAGTAGTTGTCCCGACTCCTGTACTGTTTCTCCCGGAAATTGGACCAAAAATAAGTTTTGATTCATTATACCCAAATAAAACATTATTAGGCCTTCTAATCGTTGTGAAAAAATGTTTGGTGCCGCCCATAGATGCACGCTGTTCCGGCTCTTAGTTGGCTACAGCAGGTACTGCGGGGTATCGTGGACATTATGTCAACAGAGTTGTTATAGCCACAAACCAACATGCGTGCGAGCACTTTCCCCCTTCTTGTTTTCTGGTCTAGATACTGGAAGTTGCAGTGGCAAGGACAGGGGAAGTGTAGCTGCAGGCAGCCATGAAGAAGAAGAGATTCGACCTGTGCGCTGCAGACAGATGAGACAGGCATAGCACTGATTGAATCAAATTAAATTAATTATATGCAACATATCATGATTTACACACTGTTACATACAACATAGTTACTGTGTTATTTTCCTAATGACAGACAGTTGACTTCATGAGTTTTGACTTGTTAGGGTTTGTTGACAACGCATGCAATTTAATGGAGGCCACGCCTACTCCTGACTTTCATGTCCCAAATTTCATCTACTCTCATCTAGTCACCCTAACTGTGGCCCCTGGTTTCCACATATTTGTTGTTGCTTGCTGTAAAGTTCCAAACTGCAATTTCTTTGACAATTTCTTTATCATATATGCTAACATAATAATATTATTTTCATAAAGCTATAAACTAAATGGAATCTACAATATTTTTACCTTTCCAATTCCAACAAGAATATGAATATATATACTGTATATTCATCCAACACCATACCTACACCACTGTGGCACCGTGTCCCTTATTTGGTAGTAAGAAAGTTAGCAAACCTACTCACATTGTATAAACAGCACAACCCGTCCTCTCCAGAAAAACTGCCAGGTCAACGGTGCAGCAGCATATTACCACCCGTATTTATGTTTATTGTCAGGTTGAGACGTCCACTGGTCTTTGTAATTATAAGAGCGACAAAGTCTGCATTAGGAGTTCGTTGTGTTGGATAGGTTGAACAACCTCAACAGGAGACAAAGTTCAACAATGACTTATTAAAAGTTAAAGTTAAATAATGTAGGACATTGTGAGTATTTCAACCCGAGCCACATTCTTTTCCTAAACCTAACCACATAGTTTTGTTGCCTAACCAAACTGCAACCATTTCCCAACGTTAACCACGTGTACCTTCATGTGACTTACATCACGCACTTACTGTGCGGTACACCTGTCGCTGGTACTTTTATAATGGTCATATATGTCGTTTTGGGAGACAACACAGTCTCAGTTGGACACTTTTTGCACCAGGACCTTATAATAACCAACTTAGCCAGTTATAGCCAGTTAGCTGTTGCCATAACTACACAAATGATGTTGGAGTAACCTCTAACTGGTTAACCTCTAACAGTTACAGGTCAACACAGACACACTGTTGGACTCCTCAGCTTCACATCAGAATTGCAACATGTATATTTCCTTCTCACTGGCTATGAATAAAGTGTTTTATTTTTAATGATTGTTTTGGTCATTTTTAAATGTACTAGTAAACTAGTGTGGTATTTGACAAATATATATATATATATACGTTTGTTCACAAAGGGTTTATGTACTTGTTTAAACAGGTTATGAGAAAAACTTGCTTTTAGGAGGGTGAAAAACGTTTTGCTATTAATCCTTCACTACAAGTAGGAAATGGGGCAAAGACGAGTCGTGTTAATTTGGTGCCCGAAGGCCATGCATTTAACATAAAAAAGATTAATATGTATAAATATAATACTACCCAACTCAACTCTTACCCTTCTTGTGACCCAGAAGTATTTGTGTTGCAAACTATTAAATTAAGTTATTGAGCTCTAAAGTGTCAAAATGTCCTTCAGTGTAACTGTCCCGATTAAAATTCTAACGGCAAAGAAATTCATCCTAAAAATATAAATGAACACCCATGTCATTATTGTGTTGGTGTTAACAGCAACATATAAAATAATGGGTGACATGTATGTAAAAAATATTTTAAATTAATAATATCTGTGTGAACTTTTGTGCTTCATGAATGTCATTCAGTATAACAAAGAGAAAATTAAATTTTGAAGCATATCACATGACGGTAGTATTATGACAGTGTGAGACATCATTTTTGAGACATGATTTAAATTTTTCACCCTCTAGTAACGTTTGTCCTTCATCACAACACAGAAAACATACTTTTAATGTTATTATTTTATTTAAAAAAAAGCCATATTAAATATGAAAAGTAAGCATACTCTTTATAGGTTAAGGTCATTACTTTGTATAGGTGGCCAAGGAACTGCCTGTTAAATATATGCATGTATGAAATCTGTCCTTCAGTATCACGCTTTTGTCCTTCAGCACAACAAAAGTGTCATGTTATATCACAATGTCACCTGTTATGCTGAGTTTGGCTTTTTATCCCACATTTTCACTACTTTACAAAATTTAATCAGGCAATTCATAATTACTTGTTGTATGAATACTGAATATTATCATATTAAACTATTCCATGGCATTTAAAGATTTATTTCAAGGCACATTACCTTTATAGTGTAGATGCCAGTTTCTAATAGGGAGAAGGCTGTACTGACAGGAAAAGACAACAACACAGATCCAGTTTCGTTTGTGACGCATCAGATATGTGGTATTCAAATTAAATAGTCATTTCTTTCTACGTAGCTACATTTCTGCCATTCTAAGCTTGGACACTAAACCTTGGGATTTTGAAAATGTGCTTATACTGAATGACATTTTACCAGGGTACATTCGATAAAATTAAAATTATTAGCTTTTTTCTTGAATACAACTAATATAAGGGCAAAGGTGACACTCCAAAGAACATAAAAAAGCCTATTAGGGAAATGAAATTGCTGTTGTTTTTTGCTACTTCAGAAACCTTATACATATTTGACCCAAATGCTGAATGTAAGCAACACAAGACATTTCTGTTTCACAGTCAAACTTAATTGCAGTGTTGACAGATCACAATAAAAGATATACAATATTCTTTATGGCATTTAAAGGGTTTCAAACAGATAATCTGTCTGTAATCTGGTCTATCGAAACTAATGCATTGTCAGGATAACTCACAGCGAGAGTGGAGTGATTGCTTTATCGGGTCTCTTAACCAGACACAATTGCTTGACAAATGTTTCACATCATCTGATATGTTTTTGTTTCCGCCCCCACATCCTGGTAGTCACGGTGTTTACATTACATACTGTGATACATGCATATGTTAGCACGTTATCTCTGTAGCTCCTCACAACAAACGTTTCCACCTCACTGGATACTCTTGGATATCCTCTGAGAATAAAGTGGAACATTTATGGAGCAAAAACACACAAATGTACAGGGGGAAAAAAACGTTTACAAGAAAGTTTACAAGAAAAAAAATGAATTTTTATGTGACACAAGTTTTCAAGTGGTTTTTGTTGCAATACTCCATATCTTTGAAACTTACATTCTCAAAGCCCCACTTTAAGTAATTGCACCCACAGATGTTATATGTGTTGTGCCCTCTATACAGTGAGATAGCAATTGATGACACCAAACTAGAAAATTTGAAAGCAGTACACCTGTTTCAGAAAATTTGCTCCCTTTACATTACATTTATAGTGAAATATTCATATTTCACTAAGATACATTTTAGTCACACATGAAAAATAGAACGATCTGCAGGGTCGTGTAGAGTTGCAGTTAACTGTTAGTCTCATAAACCAATAAATTTTGTACAACTGAAAATAAAGGCATCAGAGAAATGACTTTGGGCTGCGTATTTTTGTACAAGGCCTACTACTTATTTTATATAAGAATGAGAATCAGAATCAGTTGTATTTGCCAGGTATGTGTACACATACGGGGAATTTGACTCAGGATTGTGCTTACTCATACAAAAATACAATTAACAAATTAGATAAAACAAAATAAAATCAGACACAGACTACAGTATAAACAGAAACAAAGACAATATAGACAGATTGGGAAAATAGTGCTATGAATAGTGCAAAGTATGCAGGAGTAAATTAAATTAATTAGAAAGAAGAAGAATATAAATTTAGCTCTTTTCTTATATTTATGTATAAAAAGTGATGAACTAATGATGATTGATGAATATCGTTTTCATCTTCCTGATATAAATTGTAAAGTGTTCATCTTTTTCAACCTGAAATAAGTTAGAAAAAATTCAGTACAGTTTCAAAACCATACCAAAACACTTGATGACAAATAATGATCAACACGATACGATATCAAATCTGATAACATGCAGCTTCCCTCTTACTACTGCACGCTGTGTCCTTTTTTACTTGAGCTTACCTTTTAATTGGTTTTGGAATGTTATAAGTGAAAACATATACTATTTCATGTTACTTTTTTCAACCATTACTTTGCCATATGTGCAGTTTTGTGAAGGCAGGCACTCGTGTCAGGATGCAGAACAATTTATCCACGAGCACTTAAACAGAAATTTTTCTATTTTCCTTCTCTTGCCTTCCCTTTCTGATTATAAAAAATACAAGCATGTCGTTGTGATGCAAAGACAAAAAAGCAGTTTGAGAAAATAGCCAAAAACAAAAAAACATACAAAAAATCTTTTTTGGAATAAGATAAAATGATATAAAAGAATGAAAGAAAATTATATGAGCATGCATTATTAAGTATAAAATCTATGAACAAGAAAGAAAGTCTATTGTTCTGACCCAACATTAATCCACTGAGGTATTTTTAGTGATGTTTGTCGTTTTCTAAGAAATCATGACAGCTGAGATGTTAATTAAAAGTCTCCTGACAGATCAGGGTTTTTATACAATATGCAGATGGTTCATCAAGTTAATTAATCAGTCAGAGGGCAGAGGGGCAATCAAAAAGTGGTGTGGCATTGAGTACAAAAGACAGGCAAGATGTCCTAAATCAATTAACATTAACATTAAATTACTGAAAGAACTGGACCATTTTCTGTGGTAGCAGTAACAACCTTGTATCAGCATGTGTAAATATTTATCACCTGAACATACTATTGCAACTGTATTTTTTAATTAAATATTATTAGCAGATAATGTAACAAATGTTGATGAATGACAAGAAACTGAAAGCATTTCTTTGTTTGACATTATTATGGGTATACTATAGGTGCACTGTATTTATTTGAACTTCTATGCTTAAAACTTAAAACCAGCTCCGTTTTAATAACCTGATCTCTCAAACAACAGGTTTCACTCTGAAGAATGGACGATTTCTTCAATAATAGCAGCTCACAGGACAAAAGCTATGGTTACATCTTCAACTATCAGAATTACAGCAACATCACCTCCAACTACCAGAAATACAGAAACACCACCTTGGACAACAAGAATTACAGCAACACTACCTCTGACTACTATCATAACATCATCTTTGAAACCTATGAATTTAATGGAGGAGTTGCATCCATCATGAATGTGGGGACATACATAATCATTTGTATCGGCCTTCCTTTGACCCTCTTGGCCATATATGGTCATTATTCTCTGGTATGTACTTTAAAAGAGATTTATGTATTTCCTGTCTGTGTCATGTCTGTCTGTCTGTAAAGGATCTTGATCTGGATTTTGGGCTGGGACAAAGGGTTGTAATGATTTGCAACAATAATTAATAATTGTTCCATAATTAAAATGTCCATGAAGCTGATTAGACCCTAAGTACATGCAGTTTACACGTGTAGCTCTAGTCCAGCCTTCTCTTTGACTGCTGCAGTTAGCCATCAGGTTGTTGATGTTTTTCTTTTTCAACAAAAAGTTTCGATAACTATTGGATGGATTGCCATAAAAACACACATTCATTGAGCCTAGAGGTTGAATCATAATAACTTTTGTGATCCCCTGACTTGGTCAAAATGTTTGATTTGTCCAATACTTTGGTTTATGACTAAGTACTTGCAAAACTAATGACATTCCTACCAGCCTCAGCTGTACTTTATGTTTGTCCTAACTAGCAGATTTTAGCATGCTAACACCTTTAATAAGGATGGTATAACATGGCAAACATTACCTGCCAAACATCAGCATGGCAACATTGTCATTGTGAGCATATAAACATTTAGTTCAAAGAACCACTATGCCTAAGTAGCCTCACAGGACTGTTTGCATGGTGAAATCAGACTATGCCTGATTCCCTAAGAAAATTGAATTGTGTAAACGTGCGCTGCAGTTCATTAGGTCTGTGGTCATAATCTGTGTGTATTCAGTGTCTCATTTACTAAAACACCAGGTCATTATGCAGTCAGCTCCTGCACTGCACCTTGTATTGCCCTCCAGACGTACCCTGTGAGTGAGGTAGAGCTGTTGATATGGTAGGTGTAATTAATCGGGAAGGGGTGGTGGTGAATGGACCTGTCGTGAATCTATTGTCTTTGGCTCAGAACTTGGCCAATGTATAGGTTTCTCGAGGGCGGACTTATGATGGACAGTTATGATGGATTGGGGATTACCATGATGCATGGATGGAAACAAGAATTGAAAGTGTGGATGAGGAAGTTAATAGACTGGCAGTTGGATGGTCTTCGGGGCAGATTTTAGGGCGTGGACAATGGTGTGGTGGTTTTTGAGATACCTGCGTGGTCAGAAATTGTGCTGGGTAGGATTATGGGGGAAACTGGTTCTGGCGTGGGCACTGCCACAAAAAGAACAGGTGTGGAGGAAACAGCAACTTGAAACATTGCAACCTAGATCATTAGTTATTGCAAAACGTTCTGCCACCTTTGTAAAGTAGGGACGTTGCCTTTTTGTCCTGAGGATTGTGCAATGTTTTCTGAGAGTAGGTGGTTTGGGGATGATATGAGGGGAAGGCACTATCAAACTGAACCTTGGAAAGATGGGCAGGTTGTTGACATACAACTTGCGACTCCAGTCTGGTGCGTCTGTTTAAATCCAGCGGATGTGTTTGAGCCACAATGCTTCATATCTGTGGCTGAACACCTGCTGCAGAAGCTGCAGGAAATCTGGCCCTTAGTCTTGGTATCCCAGTGATTGGCCAGTGTGTCATATCTGGGCTGATCGGCAGAGCAAGAGGACAGATTTGGGAGGAGGTGGACTTCACAACATGTTTACAACTGCTTGTTTACTTTTACCAATGTTTTCCTGCAGGTGAGAAGTGATCACGTTGCTCCGATCTACGTCATCAACCTTCTCATTACCGACCTCATCCAGCTCTGCTGTATGATCGTTCAGGTGGTACCACTTAAAGATTTGAAGACAGCTGACATCTTCATTGATATTTACCTTTCTGCGCTGATGGCCAGTGTCGGCTTCATGGTGTGTGTCGCCCTGGAAAGGTATCTATCTGTATATCCAGCATATGTGTAACTACTTCTGTGTCTGAACATTACAGTCCCCTCCAAAAGTATTGGAATGGTAAGGCAAATCCCTTTGTTTTTGTTGTTCACTGAAGAAATCTGGGTTTAAGATCAAAAGATGAGTATGAGACAAGAGTTTAGAATTTCAGCTCTCATTTCCTGGTTTACACATCTAGATGGGTTGAACAACTCAGGACATATCACCCTCTGTTTGAACCTACACATTTTTCAAGTGAGCAAAACTACATGTGACTGACCGATGTTTGTTGTTGCCCAGGTGTTGCCTTTTAAGTTAATTGTCCAAACATTAAATAGCTCTGCATGACTAGCCTAAGTTTTCATCTTTGATTCAAACCTATGAAGACTGCATTTCCTGTTAAAGAGGATAAACCAACATGAAGACCAGAGAGCTGTCTATGGGAGAAAAGCAAGCCATTGTCAAGCTGAGAAAAGAAGGAAAATGGACCACAGCCATTGGACAAACACAATCCACTGTTGGAAGAAGACTCAGAGAGCAGAAATGTAGAGGCCACACCACAAGATGCAAACCACTCATCAACAGGAAGAATCGGAAGGCCAGATTGAAATTTGCAAAGAAGTACAGAGATAAGCCGCAAAAGTTCTGGATCACAATCTTATGGACTGATGAGACCAAGATTTATCTCTAGCAAAGTGATGGAAAGGCCAAAGTGTGGAGAAAGAAAGGAACTGCTTATGATCCGAAGCATATAAGCTCATCTGTCAAGCATGGTGGAGGTAATGTCATGGCTTGGGCGTGCATGGCTGCTTCTGGAACAGGCTCATTAATATTTATTGATGATGT
>JAPMOB010239369.1:0-12902 GCA_029875015.1 Lepomis gibbosus | reverse complement strand
GATTCAGCATGATCCCCCGAACGCGTGGATATAAAGTTTTTCCATATACGCCTTCGTATGCGGGAATGCCAAGCCCAAACACGAAAAATTTGTTACAGCGCCACCTAGCGGTCCACGTGTGCAAATTTTTGCGCCTGAGTTACGTGCAGTGAATGTGACCTACACCGCGAAATCCGCGTCCCTAGCATTTACGGGGTGTGCTGCAGTAGTGGAATTAGGGACGGAAGAATAAGAATAATAATAAAAATCCTAACGATTACAATAGGGTTCCATGCCACTTCGTGGTATGGCCCCCGCGATGCCTTGCAATCGCGGGTTCCATGCCCACTTCGGGCTTGGACCCCTAATAAACTATATATTGTATTAAATAAATACAATTGAGGTAAACACTTTCTACATTGATATATGTAATCAGCAATTATACTTGAAAGACATGACAGTGTTTGTAAGTCAAGTATTTATTGTCAATGAGCAAAAAAGTGCCGCTGAGCAGACATACATGCTTACTGTTTGTGTGTGTTGTGTAGCATGCCAGCATTTTCTAATTAGCACTTACAGCAGCAGCTGAGGGAATTGTCATTAGTTGGCAGGTTTTTCGATCATTTCATGACTGAAAACAGAAACAACCCTCTCTTCAGAACTTCTGTTCTTTAGGCAAAATTTCACAAACCATTTCTTTGGACAGCTCCATTGAACCACAGTTGTGTACTCCGACATTTGCTGACTCAAAATATCTGACCAAAAGAAGAAATGCCAGTGCTCTCCAGAGCTTTCTTTGTGCACATGCTGAGACTGTTGCTCAACTCTGTTGTCCAAAAATAAAGTGCTACCTTTCAAGCTGCAATAATAAACTACATATAAATGAAACAATTGTTTTGCCCTGCTATTTGGTGCTGAAACAGAGCAGAGACGACAGCTAGCAAACCACAACCGGCTGATAATGTGTGGTCAATCTACAACCAATTCATCAAATCTGATTAACACTGTCATAATACTCTTCTTTTTATAGAGAGATGTGAATTTCAGTTTACTCAGAAGTAGCGTGTGCTTTGTAGACAGGGACAGTTAAGTACAATGTCCAAGTCTTACACAGCTTAGACGTTTGTCTCCCTGCCTATGAAAAGATACTGGCCATTTGAGACACACCATGATAAGTCTCTCTTTATGGATTTTGACACTTTTATATCCATGCCTGAAATGCAGCCCTCCCCAGGTAAATGATGTCTTTCAGACTTACATCTAGTTAATGATGTTTTTCTCCTTCTGAAGCCCAAACAGACACATACACTGTACACACATAAGTCATCTCCAACTTCTACAAAATACTTGTGGGTGAAGCAGGTGTAAACATATAAATATGATAAAAACTTCAGTGAATCACATTCACAGCAATTGTGCGTGGCACACTGTGCCCCTTGACAAATCCCCTTGAGGTTTCAGGGGGGGAAAAACACATTTTCCAAACAGCTCCCCCAGCTTGTCACACAAGAGGTATAGACCATCTACTGCTTTAAATTCTCCATGGGAACTTGGCTAAAAGCAGCACACTGCATTCATAGGTAAGGCAATGCTAAATCAGTTAATTTAGACTGATGTCTTTATGATTTGCAGTAGTACAGAGAGGAAGCCAGTCTCCCTCACTTGCTGAATAAACAAAAATTTGTTCAGCTCAAATAAAATTTGATGAGGAGATAATTTTGCGAGCGTACAGCATAAAGCTCTCTCTTATGTGCAGGGTTGCTGCACTCTGAGGGCAAATCAAATGAAAGTCTGAAGAGGTAGTTGAGCACACGGAGGACAAGATGATAGAGAGAGATATGGCTGATCTGGTCCAGCACTGGGGACAGGCCTCCACGTGCCCACTAAACTAGTATCAGAAATGCAGGTCAAAAGCCTTTTTGTACCTTCAAAAATGATCCAGTGGGTCACAAATAATTATGAGTACATTATAAGCTTCTCACAATCTTACTGGTATACCTGAAGGAAGCAATTATATGGTTGAATGAATTACCCACTGTATTATCAAATCAAATATCTCTTTTGTATTAAGTAAAATAGCCTAAAGGGAATTCTGACAACATTGACAGTTCATTCAACATTTTTGGCATGAACAACTCTCAATCAAATCTAAATCCCACAGAAACAAGCCTCTAATCGCGGATTTCATCAGGAGATAAGTCCTGGAGTTGCTCCACTGACAATGAATTGGAAACTGACATGGTGGATTGTGCAGTGACTGTCTGCGCTTTTGCTCTGAAGTAGGTTTGACAGTAACTGTAGGTGCTACCAGTTAAGAAGCAGAACATATCTCAAATACCTTGTAAAACCCTGGGAACTGTTATGTACAAAGCTGTTATCAGTCAGTGTCAAGAACAGTGACAGGTTACATTTTTTGGATGCACCTTTGGCTATGGGTTTCTGGGAAAATTGGGGCACTAAATTTTGCTTTCTGTTTCAGGACTGTAAGACCAAGGACTTCCCAACCAGCCTACTACAATCCCATACATATCTCATGGGTGAGACAGAGTTTTTTTAGATTGGAAATCACTTAGGGCATTAAAACTCAGTCTAAGTTTTTAAAACACCCATAACCATTTAGATGCCTTTCTTGTAAAAGGATTTATCTATTTAAGAAGCTGCAGATAAAGAACAGATGCATTTTATTGCCAGTAAAACTTACTTGGAAATAAAATCTAATTCCAAAATCTCCCTCAGTGACTTGGGAGCAGAGACCTTAAGCGATCAATTGGTGAGTGGCCACATGTTAACATCAAAAAGTTGGTTTCTCTCTCTCTCTAGCGTGTGCTAATTGTGTTGTGGGTTGCTGTGCTGCCGCCGTCAGAGGTGGTAGAGTGAGGGAGGCTCTGTTGTCAGACACAAGAGGCCACTTTGATGTCTGAAATTCCCATATCTTTGCCTTCATTGCCGACAGAATACCTGGAAAAAGGATTTTCAATCAAGGAACCTGCATGGGAATCCCCTGACACACAACTAGAACAGTACAGAGAGAAACGTGAAAATACAAAAACGCCCGGAAATAGTTCCAAATCAACAACACCCATCATAGGAATCCTGCTTCTTTTTTAAGCAAGCTTAGGAGTGTCTTATGTATGATATCAGATTTTCCTCCTTTGAAGTCATAAGCTCATAATGCTCACATGTGAAAAGGTTGTTTTTTTCCCCCGAGCTGACAACAGATTCACTCCCCTGCTCTTCCTCTCTCACATACACACAGACGCTCGCTCAGTCCCACATATGACACCACCCCATGTTTACCACTCCATCCCACACATCCTGTTTGTGGCAGCATCTTACATTGTTCATGACTGTGTCTACCTGAGCAGGTACAAACTCTTTATCACACTCTTTCCACTGCAGCTGTTTTTAAAAAAAGGTATCCTAGGTAAAGTAAAAGGGATCCCTTTTGTTTTGTTATCAACATTTGGCTGCTTTATCATTTCTTAAGTGGACGGGGAAAAAAGGAGGGAGGATGGAAAATCTGCTGATAAATGCAGCACACAAAGAAGAAGCCACACAAAGAGAAACCTCCAGTGAGACAAAGCTGTTGCAAAGTGGTAGGTAAATAGTTTTGTTTTGGGGAAGCCAGGCTGGGTGAGGTTAAGAGAGCCTTGCTGACTCCAAGCCCACACCTGATTTGGAAAAAAAAAGAAAAAAGGAGGGCACCTTTTGGAGCAGCACCCCAGCTGATGTCACCCTGAAGGAAGCGCTTTGAAGGGTATGGGGGCAGAGGGACATCCAGGCATCACAATGCAGTGTTGTATGCCAAAAGCATTACAATGACATGATGCCATCCCTGTGAGGAGTGGGATTCACAATATAATATGAGAATCTTGATGAGGGGCCTACCAAAGTGCACCATCAAAGTGATGGGGATGTGTTTTTGCAATCAGGGATGGGTAAACAAGTGATTTATCTCCATATCTCCAAAATAAATCTGGACATTTCGTAATATTCTGCATAGTGAATAGATGAAACAGCTTAATTTTGCACCCAGGGTCATTCAATTTCATATTCCCAGGTGAGAGAAATATGCAGCATCCAAAAAATGTAGGACTATCCACCAACAATATATGAAAGGATAAACCTGAATTCACACAGTAGTGAAGTAGTGTGACACTGCCCTCTAGTGTCGTAAAGTTAAAACTTTTAAATTTATTGTAGGCTACAAATGCATGTTGTCAGTTGGAATAAAGTCCCAAAATACCATTCAAACAGCATGTAATCCACATATTGGTGAACAGAAAATTAGCTGATTTCATATTTAAAACACTTTAATCACCTTATCTTTGATCAGACCGTGTGTGCGTAGGGGAGAGATACTCACACAGGTGTACACCCCTCCTGGTATTTTGGTATTTCCTTTGAACTGCATGTGGCTTTGAGATAGCTGCAGATATCAGCATGAAAAAATCTCCACATGTGTCATACAGTGCGAACAGCAGCAGTGTAGGCGAATAGTCTGTAGCCTACCTCCTGTTGCCTTGGCCTGTGATGAGGGCTCAATCATTCCCTTATTTATTTGTTATCAGATAATTGACAATGAGAACAAGTGCTTCATTCGTCTCAGTTAGATGAACAGCAGCTCAGGTGGAAAGAAAACAAGAGCAATACTTGTCCTGTGAGTCATATTGTTGTGAGGACTTAGATTTAAACCAAGAAATAGCAACATAGATAATGACTAAATGAGAAAGCATAGACCTGTATGTTTCACTGATTCTGTATCAGCTAGCAACTGTTGTCACTGACATTCATTGAACACAGAGTTAACAAATACTCGCAAACAAACTAAACCACATGTCAGTGTCCTTTTATTGAGGCATTCATAGCCTCAAGCACGATGTCAGTGGAGTTTATCTTTGCAGAAGGTTCTCGATTTGCATTTGCAGTTGCACATGGGCACATTCCATTGTGTAGACTTGTTTCAGTGGAGTTCATTGTGTTATGTGAGAGTACTTTCATCTATTGCGGTTTCTTAGAAACCATTAAAAGTATGCGCAAGATACATCTTTGGTCTCATTTACATCTTCAGGTTCCCAACACTGAGTATAAAGTACATTGAATTAAATGGGATATCAAAATATATATTTTTCAGTTCCTCTTTTAAGCTCTGTCAGAATTCTCCAAAATATGAGGGAATCTTAGAAGAAAAATGGGAATGATTCTCCATCTTTTCACTTTCTCCAGCACAGAGTTGCTAAGGAGTCCTTATCAAAAGCTGACACTATTAACCTAAGTTTCAATTTCCAATACGTTCCATGAGTGACTATTGATATCTTTGTGGGTAGCCACATGAATCTTTCCACATCTTCTCCACAGTAATTATATTCAGCCCTAAGTCACACTATTCCATCTTTAGCTAAGTCAGATAATAACATTTTATGAATTTGGGAGATTTATAACTTTTAGTTGGTACATGTTTTGATACCACAATGAAATAGGCTACTGTTCTATTATCTCATTTCAAAAGTTACGTTTTTAAGTCAGTCCAATTGGATTGAGTGTCTGGTTTGTGTCTCACGAAGTTAATATTAGACTGGCTATTTTTCCCACGCTGTCTTTGTATATACCTGAATTTAAAGAGCATATATAGGTAGCTGACTTCTCAGCCTAGGAGAAGCACGTGCGTGGAGCTCAAATTGTAGTTTTCTTTACAACCACAAGGGGGCAGCATTTAATTATCATTGGTCTATAATGCCAGGGCCGTTTGAGTTCTCTGTTTTCTCTATGGCAAAATAAAAAAAAGCACTATTAAAGAGGTTTTTTTAGTAGAAGTTTTAAAATTGTGGATTCATGTAATATTAAGAATATAAAAATAGGAAATGCTACCGATCCATTCGATGTAAATGTGAATTAAAGCTTTGAGTTTTACACAAAACTATAGCTACAAGTTCAATCCTTTAACGAAGTCTGTAAATTGCCTGACTAAAAGCTGCTTCTAAATACATGTTTTCAGATGATTAAATTATCTTTGATTCGGTGGTTGGTTGATGATGAGAAGCCATGCGATATTCACCCATTTTCTTTCCCAGAAACCACTTTCACAGAGTTGACCACATAGGCCTATTTCTGGTTAGCCTAATACTGGAGAGAATAACAACAACAAAAGAATAGTGGAAATAGCATAATAATATGCTCATCGTGCCATGTGGTATTATGTAGATGAACTTAGAACATGCCTGGGCAGCTCTGCTGAGGACTTGAATGGGGAGGATTAGTACCAGATGTTCATTGGGAACAAGCGGCCAGCCAATGGGGAGGAGGGCCATTTGGTCTGTAGGGAGGAGCTCTGTCTCTCCTCTGAGATCAAGATTTATTCTAACAGGTAGTTTAAAAACCAAACAGGTCAACAGCAGCAGCAAGACAGTAAGCAACACAGCGTTAATCTTACGAGGACTCAGTCTGAGCGAGGACGTTTCTTTAACCGCATTTTGTTTCTGGATATGCCCGGACGCCGCTCTCCAGCATGCTGAGCAGGAAGGGGTCTTGTGCGGGGATGATGAGCGCTGCAGCCGGAGTAGACCGCAGCAGGGTCGGGGAGAGACTGCAGGCTGCTCTGGCCGGGCTGCAGGAGCTGCATCTGCTGAAGGACAGACAGAGCGACATGGTGAGCTGGGCACTGAGGGTGGACCGGGAAGAGCCGGTCACTTCTGTCCACGCTGGCCCGGAGGCTTCCAGGATGACGGGGTCTGAGGAGCAGCGGCTCGAGGCGACCCTGACAGCCCTGAAACAACAGCTGGTAGGAAGTCATTTAAATCAAAATGTCATGAAGCAGAATAAATAAAATACATCTGTGTAGACATACGTGTAGAGGATGGTTTGGGATCACCAGAAAATTTCTACTTTGATTGGGGTTCTTTAGACTTAATTTTATTATTGATCGAATACGTGGCTCAAATTTACTCCGAACTGCACAGTTTAATTGTCCTTGGAATAAAGTCGTCCGTTTGAATCTTGCCGTCAGCTGATGCTCATGTGCATTCCGCCTTCAATTATTACCAGACACACTTTCATGCTCTCAGCTGGGGGTAGGAAGTAGGATAGGTGTCATAAATCAAGGTTCACTGCAGGAGCAAGAAGACTTTGAGGTGTGTAGGTGTGTATGTACGTGCACAAAGTGCATGTGTAGACTGCAGGGGGGAAAACCTCAATCATTAACCACTAATGCCAGTTTTTTTTTGTTTGTTTGTTTTTTTTATGGTGGTGTTTTTTTAAGGTAGATATTTTGCTGTGAATGACACTCTGAAAGTCAATAGATGTTATGACTAGCTATAAGAGAATGAAACATTAATTAAATAGTGCATATTGCAGGCAGTGACCCCCAGCCTTCATTTTACAAACTGTAACAGTAAATGCCCAGCCCTAACTGCAAAGCAAACAGTCCTTCATCCCAACCCCCAGCTTTCCTCCTCAAGTAGTTTACACAATGGCCAGGCCCTCGCTGTGGGGGAGAAATGAGTTACCCACCACTGCTTCTTCCATGCTCCCCCATGTCCTGCTGGGGTTAATCATCAGCCACAGCTGAGTGGCTTTTGTTTTCCTGATGGCTGTACATTAGAGCATCTTTTATCTGACCAACAGACCTCATCTTAATAAAATTATAACATTGCTGACCTTTTGTCCTGACTTCTCTGCTTAATTTTCCTGTTCATATACCTGTAGGCAGAGATATTTTGTGTAATTGCATTGGCATGTGTGTGCAGGAGGAGCTTTATTGCATACTTTCCCATTGTTGAACTCCCTCCTTCCCTGAACTTATCTGAGACAAGCCTTTGGTTTAAGGGGGTTGGCTTAAATGTTATGTTTCTTTTTTGCAGTCTCGTCTTCAGAAACAGGATGTAGGCCTGAGGACTCATTTGCAGCAGCTGGACCAACAGATCAGTGAGCTGAAGCTGGACGTGAGTAAGGCCTCGACAGAGCAGCTGGAGAGTGACAGCAGGCCGAGTTCAGGTGGGTCGGCAAACACTTGCACAAAAAGCCCTACGGTTGTTTACTATACAGCAAGTAATAACACATCTACTCAAGCTAACCATCACATGATGTTAAATGCTTAGAAAAGTACTCATGTGCGTAATTGTCCCTTCCCTCTCCAGGTTTCTATGAGCTCAGCGATGGCGGCTCTTGCTCGTTGTCCAACTCCTGCACCTCTGTGTACAGCGAGAGTCTGTCGTCCTCTCAGACGAGCCTCCTCCTTCCCATCCCTTCCAATTCCCACATTACCCATCCATCACAAGTTGATGTATGCCGCCGGCGTTCTGCTGATGAGAGCACTACCCAGCCCAACCTTCCGCGGGCCACAGGCCTCCATCTTGGCAGCAGCAGGATTCGAGCAAGCACTGCTGGCACCGAAAAGGCACGACCAAGACCTGTGTCAACAGGTAACCGTATCTTCCAATCTCTAATTTAAGGTCTCTCATGTTGTAACCATGCAACTCAAACTGTGTTTTGCTGCATAATAACATGTATTTTTTCAGTGGATGAGTGATTTTGAGAGGTTGAGCAGTATTTTTGTGTTGCCGTTTCAGGGGATCTTGATAGGATGATGGCTCAAGGGCTTGGCTGCTACAAATCTGTGGATGCAAGGAAACCATCAATCTGCACAAAGACCTCCACAGTGGACCCCAAGTTCCAGAGCAACCTAGTGTCCCACAGCGGGACCGAAGTGTACCAATACCCTAGCCCCCTGCACGCTGTGGCTCTCCAGAGCCCAATCTTTTCCCTTGGGGGTGATCCAGCAACGGCTGGACTTCTAGAGGGCCAAGGACACCAAATGAATGGCTCTGACACCCTCCAGAGAGCACAAATGGGTTATGAGACCAAGACCCTGGGTTACATTGACAAGCTCCTCTTGCGCAGCTTGAGCAAAATCAAGAGTGAGATAGCCACGGAGACTCTGCAGACACACAATGACTATCACAGGAAGCCGTCTGAAGTTGTGACAGTGATTCCTGAAGGGCCACAGAAAGAGTCTTTAAAGCCGCTGCTTGTTCCAGCCCAGGCCACAAACATCATCCCACTAGATAATGACCAGAAGAGACACTGCGTGACATACTCCAGCCAAGAGCTAGCTGATAACGCAAACCACAAACAGTCAGCAAGAGCCCCCGTGGTTCCAAACCCATACTCCTATCCTGCTGCCATGAGGGAGTACAGCTCTGATGAGGTCACCACTTCATCCCTGAGGAAGAATCAGAAACCTCATGGAGAATGTGGGAGTGTAACAAGAAGCAATTCAGAGAAAAGATGTGGGGAAAATTCAGAGTCAAGGCCACAAGAGAGGAAGGGCCATAGGCAAAGATCGGTGATAGCCCACAGCTCCAGCGCAGAGGAGAGTCCAGGCTTTGAGGTTCACACTGGCCACACAACTTCCCCTGAGTTTGTCCATGCAAAATTTGTCCCCGCTGGATCTCAGAGGGTCAAGGTGAGACAGGCAGACCGTAAAACTAAAGCTGTGAAACTGAGAAGAAAAAGCAGTGAGAAGCCTCGAGCAATGAGGCAGCAACATGGCTACTCCTCCGGTGAAAGGACCAGAGAGGCCAATGCTGGAACCAAAGGGGAACAGAGAAGATCAGGAAAAGGAAAAATGACCCAGAAATTTACCACCTGTCACACAGAGGAGCGCAGGCAGGGCTCAGGCTCAGACTCCAGCCACTGCAACCTGGGACTCATGTACACCCACAAGGTTCATCCTAAACCACATCCCATTCCTGCTGTTACAAAGTCTAGCAAAAGCCGTAGACTGCAGAGCCAGGAGTATGAGCAGCCTGTAGAGCAGAGGAAGAGGAGGCAGGGGGCTGCCAAATGGCCGTGCGATGTGGAGATGGCCCAGGCCTTATGTGCTCAGCGTCAGAGGTCAAGAGAGCCCCATGTTCAGGCACCAGGGAGCATGCAGATGGTCCGCAGTATGAGTGCCAGACCAGGCCAGTGGATGGGACCTCCTCGCTCCTTCCAACCCTCCCTGTCCACTAACTCCTTCTTCCAAAATCTTAATGCTAGATACCCTCCTGCACCCTTTCCCAACCACTACCCACCCAGATGCGAGTCTGAGTACTCGGCTGAATGCGCGTCACTGTTTCACTCCACCATTGCTGAGAGCAGCGAGGGTGAGATGAGTGATAACACCACCAACCGCTTTGGCGATAGCGAGTCCAGCCAGAGCTTCCAGTCCATCTCGGACTCTGACAGCAGCCTGTCCCTGGACGAGGAGGACCAGGTGGACAGCCAGGAGGACGAGAGAGGTCTGGTGTGGGCTGAGGCTGCTCTGGGGCCCACCGCCGCTGGACGGCCCCTCCAGCAGCTCCCACCCCCCGAGCCATCAGCCTGCCGCATCAAAGCTTCCCGAGCCCTGAAGAAGAAGATTCGTCGGTTCCAGCCTGCCTCCCTAAAGGTCATGACCCTGGTGTAGCAGAGTTCCCCCGGGCAGAACAGGAACTGTTGGGAAAACACAGAGAGCTGTGGGAAATGCTTTTGGAACTGTTTGGAAAGATTGCACCTGGTCTTTCAGCACAACACAATTAATCAACACTGACAAGCAGCAATTAAACTGGACTGCATTTGTGCACTGATTATTTTGTTAAAACTAAAAAAAAAAAATGTTAAGAACTGAAAGTGGTTGAACCCGAAAAGTTGAATAAAGCATGTATAACACAATTATTACACTTCCCTAATTTGTAAATATTTATGTTGTTGTAATTAAAATTTCTCATAGCATGTGGCTGCATTTGACAATTTCATGAACACTTCCGTCGTATAACCTTATGTACTTTATAAATAAAAACAATCTTTTTACAATTACAACCAGTTCTTTATTTTCTATTATTCATTTTGGTCATTGATTATAACTATTCTCATTTATTAGAATAAACTTTAATATATATTGGGATGTTTTGCACTTGGTTTTTATGATCCTTCACTTTTCTTTTATCTTTAGACAACTAATGACATCACTGTCCAGTTCTAGCTTTGGTATTAATAGTGTATCCCTAATTTCTGGATTGGTAGTGTTCTCCAGTTTCTCGGGCCTGTGAGTAATAAGCCGCTACAATTTATTGTTAAATAATCTTTAATCAGCACCAAGATGCACAACAGTACACACACCAACCAAAGTAAGTCTGCACTGAGCCAAGGGGGAGTGAAGTAACAACTTGAATGTTATACATATACGAATGATAATGTAATAATTACTGCATGTAATAATAAACTTAATTCAACACATCCAGCTAATACTGTGGAATTAGTCCTACTGAAGCAAAACAATACCAAAGTATACTGTACAGTTTAATAAGCAAAATAAATTAGTTTGATACACTTAAGTAATGCAAAATTATGTGTACAGTAACTAAAGTTACAATAGCCCCAAAATTTTCTTCATCAGTGAGTAAACAATCTTTGCAACATCTCAACGGCCAGCTTCTCTCTTTGGGTGAATATTTATTACGCATGTTGAAAAACTCTCCACTTAATCCTCACAAGCGTCCCTTTGAGGCTGACCAATTTAGCACAGATATCTCTTAACAGCTCCTTATCTTGTTTCCTGCCCAGCTGTTGGTTTAATAAGTTGCAGCTTCAACAATCAAACCAGACAGTCGTGTTTAATTAGAGGGTGAGACTTATCAGCCCCAGTAATTTAAATGTAAGTAAACACACTTGCACTGAAGTACTAAAACACACAGTCACACGCCTACAATTCCACAAACGGACTTTAAGATGATGGTAGTAGAACCTAATTTCTCTGAGGTTTTAAAACAGTTGGTGTATATGGCAAGGGGCACGTGGGATTTAGAAGGAATGACAGATGATAAGAGGCTCCTCATTTCAGAGCTGTCATGAGGAGATTAGACAGTGGGCAGCTGCACAGAGTTGCCGAACAATCTCATTTGCAAAATCTGCTTTGGTGTCTTTCCATTAAAATTCTTTCAAAGATGGGGTGAGCAAAAGGGCACACATGAAGGTAAGTAGTCCAGTGACTGACTGGGCTTCCAAACATTAGCACTCTCTCCCGTGGTCATATATAATAATGTTTTCTACCATTCGGCCGCCACTGTGACCTTAGAGTTCCCACCTAAGAAGCTTAAAGGGCTGACAAACATTTTCATCAAATTTTACTTTGAAGTTGTGTTCCCTGCAGGCTTAATCACTGTGGAAACCATTATTTGTAAGACTGGAGGATGATTCATTGATTCACTTTCTCTCCTTCAACTAGAACTGTTCCGTTTGCTTTTTTTTTATTCTTTGAATAAAAGTGCACACTAAAAGGCATATGTTAATTTGCAGCATTCTTTTCTCTATTCATCAAACACAGGAGTCTAAAACAACTCCAACACACATCAAAGACACCATTTCAAGTTTATCAAGTCAGTACAAATGAATCAACTTATTAGGATTTGTACATCCAGCTGACCTCTGACCTCTCTGCAAAAGCGAGAGCAACTGGTCGGTGGGATTAGTGCTGCTGTTTCAACCCAGCTCAGAGGGAGCATGACAGGCGCTGGACTTGTCTTTGATGTTGAGTATAGCAGGACTGTGTCGGCTTGACCTTGTGTGCTTGCTGACCTTTCCAGCTGTAGAGCTCGCTCATCTCTCAGGGCACATCTCCCCACAATAGAGAGGTCAGAGGCCTTTTTGTACCCTCATTGTCTCTGCAATTGTCTTTTTTGTGTTCAACATGTCTGTCATTTACTTGCTTTTGACTCATTGTTTGAGTTAGTTGAAAGAAGGTAAGTCCAACTGTCCACTGCTAGCCCCCTACCTGCTGAAGTTTTTTCTTTCAAAATAAATTCACTGACTCTTTTTTTAGAATCCGTGCCTTAATTCAATTCAATTCAATTTTATTTATATAGCGCCAAATCACAACAACAGTTATCTCACAGCGCTTTTCATAAAGA
>JAPMOB010239364.1:0-14035 GCA_029875015.1 Lepomis gibbosus | reverse complement strand
AGAACAGCTTTCTCAAGCAGTTTGTGATGCATTTTGGAAACAGAAGATGAGCCCCTGGTCTAATGCGCCACCTGGCTTGAGACCTTGAAACCTGTTCGCACACATATACTGAATGCCTTCGGCAGAATTCAAATGAGCCATTTTAATCTAGATTAATCTAGATTAATTTCAAGATTACAGTGAGATTAATCTAGATTTAAAAAATTAATCTATGCCCACCTCTAATATAAATACATGTATATAGTGTGTACTCATGTTGGCCAAGCAACAGAAATTAGATCACATCTTTACAGAGACCTGCCTCATCAACATCCCGGATCAAACACTAGGTGTCCATGTTTCAGAGCTGACTCCAGCAAGATGAGAGAAGGTGAACAGACTTTTTAATGTGAAGATCCATAAAAAAGATGACCTTGTTGCTGGTGTTTACAGTCTCCCAGACACAAATTCAAAAAATGCACTGCAGAATGTTCTGGGTGTGTAGCTGTCTGTACATCATAAATAACTGGGGCCGTATTACAGAAACTTCCTAACCGGCAGATTCTATCCTAACTGCTTGGTAACCATGGTAATAAGGGCTAGGAACTGATTTAGGATAAAGGCCATTACAGATGTACAGATGAAAGGCCATTACAGTTCCTAAGTCAATATTCCTTTCCTAAATTTAGATAGGAAAAGCGTTTTACAGAAGCATCCTAACTTAGTAAAATCTTAAAATTAACTCTCATAACTTTAGGAGAACTGTTGAGCTGTCCTAACTTTTACTTTTCCAACAGGTAGGCTAGTGTTTGCTAACTCGTTTAATCCTTATTGTCGCTGTTGCTTTTACAAAATCAACAAAATGTCAACAGACAGAAGTTAATTGATTCTACCGATGTGTTTTACGACAAAACACTTGTTATTAGAAAGGCTGTCGGTGGTGTGACGCTAGATAATGTCTCATTATATAACATGACGTAAACGCTTGATGTAACAAAAGGATCCTAATGCAAGTTTTTGAAAGTAGGAGATCATTAAATTCAAGAAATATATGAAAAACATGATGACGTTAGCCCGCAGCCTTTATCAGCCTTTCCCGAGAAGAGTAGGCTACGGGTTTCTGCCGGTGTCAGTGAGGGAGCACAGGAGGAGCGACCAGCGGCTTTCCTCTGCTCGTTGGACACAAAAGTTGCCTTTTTCTTCGTGTCACTTGTAAATGGACTTTTTTTCTTTTTGGCAGCATTAACGCTCCGCTGGATGCCGGATATGCGGAGGTGACTGTGTCCACTATTTAGTCCAATCAACAGCTGACCCTTCACCACTTCAGCAGAAGAGAAAACAGTTGCGTCTGCAGTTGCGCCAAACAGAACAGCTACACATGGACCCTTCCGCCATAAGCCCCAGTCTATCTTGTCTGTTGGATTAGTATGTGTCTCTTGCAAAAGAACACATCCATCCTCTTTCAAATAGAGACTGCAGCAATTAATGCTCTTTTATGGCCGTCTCTCCCACCAATTATGTTCACAGATCCTATTTTGAGACTCTGCATAGAGAGGTCAGAGAAGAAAAACAGACAAGATGAAACAAGCAGAGAACAGTAAAAAGAGATACATGATTATGCTACTTTTTAGTATAGTAGTCTTTTTGGCAGTTTTGCATTTAGTTGCTTCACTGAGATTTGTAAAAAGCTTTTTTAAGTGGAAGCGTTTCTTTTCATCCGAGAAAAACCAACCAGGCTTTTCAGCGCACCAACAGATCTGATCAACTTGTGTCTTCCGAAGTAGTCACTCACTCTAACAGACTTTTTGAATGTTCCATCCAGAAAATGATTAAGTCTTTTATACTAACATAGATAGCTACCTAGCTAGTTACTAGCGCTTCTGGTCTAGACTGGGCGTCTCATACAGACGCGTCCGGGGACGTCTCATATGGACACTGAAGGGAACCTTTTGCATCAAATAATGCTTTGTTAGCCTTTCTGAAAGCGTCAGTATTTGACGTCCTGAGAACAGACAACAGCACGCAAGTAAGCAAGCACATTTGTGGAAACATTCTTTGACAGACAGAACCACTTTTGCGCATGTGCAATTAGGGATCTGGCAGGCAGCACAGATTTGGTGCCTGCAGATGCCGTATGTATGAAAACACCCAGTCCTTCATTGTGATCTCCACCTGTAACATTGTGGAAGCTGCCTCCACAACATTTTCTGCCCACAGAAACCTGTTGCTTCACAGGTTGACAAGTGATTAACAATGATTTTTGTCCAAACAAAAAATGACTCCTCCTTTTTCCCCAGTTGACCATATGTTGGTTTCCCAACAAAGGGGAACTGAGAAATTATTAGCTTCCCAGTAAAAAATAGACCATTCTGGAACTTGGCAAGGGTCACCTTTCTCAGACAGACTTAGAGAGGAGAGCAGAGGAGAGGAGACAGAGCTTTTTTTTTTAACATTGCAACCAGAACAGCAAATCAACTCATTGTCACGTCATCACATTAACTAAAAAAAATGATTTCGTAGGAAAACACAAACAAACAACCCAACAAAACCTGTCAAGTAAACACAGAAACATAATTCACTCATCAGACTCATCATTCAGCTTTCTGTCTCCCACCACAGAGCATAAAAAGGAGAAGAGAGAGGAGGGGAGAGGAGAGCGGGGAAGCAATGTGCAACACCAAATGAGAAAAAGAAAGAACAAAGAGTAAAAGAACAAAATAAAGGAAAGAGAAAAGAAATTAAGGAAAAGAAGAGTCACAGCCTGTCCTGACTTTGATTGTGATCACACGGATCTTGCATCTGATTTTACGCTTTACTGCCTCGTTTGAACTCAGTAATCCGGTTTTAATTAGCAGCCGTTCATTAAGGCTGCATCCAGTCAACATCCAATAAAGAAAGTCTCTGGGTTAAAGTCAGGCGTGGGCTGGCTTCCTCTCGCTGGGCCGTAAAGAGCAGGTGATGACAGTTCTCACATGACTCAGTTGGTATCGTTTGAATTAGCAGCACAAACGCGTGTGGTGAAATCCCACTAACCTCACAGCCCTTTTCTTCAGCTAACCACAACACAGCAGCTAACCAGTAAGCTAACGGCTGTAGACAGTCAGGGTCCATTTACAGACAAGCCAGCAGGAAATAAACAACATAAAACCCTTTAAGACACAATTATAGTGACACCTTCCCTCCGAAAACTGGCATTTTCTCAAGCAAATATTCCACCTTCTTTCTTTAATGAGCAGGGTTTCATTTTTATAGTAGCTGCCATCATGTCTCTCAGTATGATCAGATTTTACACACCAGCTTCATTGTGTGAGATTCTGGGTAATAAGGAAACCACCACGGCCAGCTGTGCTGCAGTTCATTTATGTTTTCAACTCTTAACATTAAAGGCATACAGTAGCAACACAATGGGGTCAAAGAGCATAAGCCTCATGCAGATCAAGATCATTTTCAAAGTGACTTTTTGAAAGATTTATGCAGATGATGGGTTGTCATATCAACATATTTTAACCAACTCTTTTCTTGTTGTTGCTGAGCTGCTCCCTGTTTTAACTTTCATGTTACAGGATACTCTATTCACTGTATTTACAGAGAACCAAACATTTGGTAAGTAGATTATTTCTGTAAAAATAGACGTTGCTCTTAATCTATAGAATTATCCTACATTATGTTACTTTAACCTTTGCTTTAACCTTTAATTCAGTATTTCAAGCAGGTTAACCCTTGTTTTAACCTGTGTCAGACATGTGATCCCTGCTGTTGTAAAGCAGTGACTCCCATGTCTGCATTCCACAAATGTGTCAGTCAGCAAAATGCTATGATGACAGATGTCTGGAGTATTTTTCACTTAGTCAGTCAGCATAATCTAAACCTCGCCATAAAATAAAATGGTTACATTCTCTGTGACTGATATCTCTTTTAATTTCACATAATGCCAAATTCAGTCTAGACGCTAAAACAAAAACGCTTAACTAAAACGCATTGTTGCAATGAAATTGTAAAGCAAAGAATCTGAAGTCTGCATCAAGTTTGTGACTAACTGAAATTTAACTTCTGTAAAGAAAAAACGTTATTAGTGTTTAAAACTTTGACCTATCCAATAGAAACCACAGAGGCAAGTTGGGACCTCAGCATGGGCACCATGCAGAAGCGGCTTCATTTGAGATCTTTGGCCATATTTGCTCGCTGAATTCTGATGGAAAGGCGTCTTTAACTCTGCTTTATATCAGCTGTCTGAAAGTTATTCCTGTGAGATGAATCCACAACTCAGCAGCTACTCTGCACTGCTGACTTTTAGCACTCAATCTCTCTGAAGGCTTGAGCTACGCTGAGCTACAGCACTTCCACATGCCAAAACATATCCCACCAAAGATGTTTTTTATGTTTTTGATTGTATGTTGCTCTCGCCAGTCAGCAGAAGAGGACTGACAAGAGGAAATTAGTTTGAGCCTATCCATGCAGAACTACGTGTTGCACAGGGAAGAAAAACATTAGTCTGGCTGACGCTAAGTCAATAATGTAGCACTGGGGCTAAATAGGCTGGATCTGTCAGTAACAAACCACAGCCAGATATCTGTAGGAGAATTCTTCAACCCTGACCGCCCTCCCAACGGTACAGAGAAACAAGCACAAAACAACATAAATCATGGAAAGCCTCCAAACGATGACAGAGGGACTAGGGTTGAGCCAGGAGGACTTATGAGATACAGGGACACACACACACACAAGAACATCCACACACCCTTAAAGATTCTCTCTTGTTCACAATCATCTACTGAATCAGACACACACACGCATAGACACACACAACCAAATACCCTCAGACACTTACGATACGCACCAAGGACAGATGAACATTAAACCACACAGCTAGAAACAACCATACATTTCCAAACAGACTTCCAATAGTCTTTAAACTTCCCTTAAGTCTACAGTGTCAGGATGTTTCAGCTCTTTGAACACTGCTCAAAAAAATTAAGGGAACACTTAAATCGCACATCAGATCTAGCTCAGATCTAGATAAGTTCAAACTCTTTACAGTAAATTGTATAATTCGTTGAAAACAAAATAACGTGACAACAGTCAATGGAGACCAAAATCACCAATCGAGTTGAGGGCTGGGTTCAAAATTACATAGAAGGAAAGAAATTGAAATCACAGGCTGATCCAACTTCCATGACTTTCATCACGGCAACTCCTAATGTGACTCAGTATTGTGTATGGCCCCCACGCGCCTGTATGCACTCCTAACAACGTCTGGGCATGCTCCTGATGAGGCGGCGGATGGTGTCCTGGTGGGAACCCCTCCCAGACCTGGATCAGGGCATGAGTGAGTTCCTGAACATAATGTCCCAGAGGTTCTCAATTGGATTCAGGACTGGGGAACCTTTAGGGCCAGTCAATGCCTTCATCATCCAAGAACTACTTATACAATCTGGCCACATGAGGCTGAGCATTGTCCTGCATCAGGAGGGCCCCAGGGCCCACTGCACCAGCATATAGGTCTAACAACAGCTCTGAGGATTTTCTCCTGGTACCTAACAGCAGTCAGGGAACCATTGACTAGCATGTGAAGGTCTGTGCGACACTCCAAGAATATGCCTCTTCAGATCATCACTGGACCCACCGCAAACCAATCATGCTGAATGACGTGACATGAAGCTTAGTGTTCACCATGGCATCTCCAGACTCTTTCACTTCTGTAACATGTGCTCAATGTGAACCTGCTCTTATCTGTGAAGAGAACGAGGAGCCAGCCTGCCAATTCTGGTGTTCTCTGGTGAATGCCAATTGAGCTGCATGGTGCTGGGCTATGAACACTGATTCCAGATTCTTAGGATTGCACTGTGGATGTGTCATTGGAGGAGCTGGACTGCCTGTAATAGAGCCCTGCATTTCAGCCAGATCCCGACTGGGCCCGACTTATTTAGGCCCCTGAAGCCAATTTTCATGTCATAATTCACACGCATGTCGTGTATCAGGCCTGTTTTAGGCTTCTCTTTATATGTTTTAGATATCTGTCAATTTAAAGAAATTAAGAGAAGCTGGAGAGGGTAAAACAAAAACTGAAATACAATTCATAAGCTGTCACCCTGACATGACACAGTCTGCTTGCATGCGCACAAGTGCACAGACCGCTTTCACATTGCTTTCTTTTCACAGACGGCATGCCAGTCTTCTGTCACGGTCTTTTGTCGTGCCGTTGGTTCCGGAAAGCTGGATCGCTTATTTGAAAGCACATGTTAGGAGACTGTGATTCGTCAGATTACACGGTGTAAGGGAAGATAACCTGTGTTTTTATTATTACTCATTTGTTTAGCTTGTGTAGCCCGTCTGTTTTTCTGCACGCTGTATTCACAAACACGTGACATGGATTCACAATCACTTTCTAACTGGACAGATTGATATGCCTGCAGTTTAACTGATGATGTTAGACTGTGATGATTAAGTGTAACCTTAATTTAGTTTTGAACAGTGTACTTCAGTCCCACTGAGAATCAGTCTATCCAGACAAAAACCCCATAATGCCCCATTTAAATGATCCATATCACTTTGGTGCATAGTCCTTATAGTCATCCAGTCCATCCATCCATCAATTCCATCAGCTCAACAGAAACACACACATAGATGAATGTATTAAACAAAGACTTCTTACCCATACAGTTGTGTCCATCGTGGGCCAGCATGAAGCCATCGTAGCAGGTGCACCTGTAGTTGCCAGGTATGTTGATGCATTCATGGACACAGCCCCCATTGTAGTCATTCTCACACTCGTCAATGTCTGAAAGAGACAAGTGGCTGTTTTAAGGAAACTATTATTTTGTTTCTGTAGCTTAGGACATAATTTTCATTTGTGTATTTGAATCATCTTTGGTGGAATTCAGAGTTGTAAAGTGTAAAGTTTTTCTTTTAAACAATGACACCAACTATAATGTTTAAAAAAAGGATCCCTTAACCACACTTCAACACTTTTGTCACAGCCAATGCTGTGACTCTGAGTCCGATCCATGTTCCCCTCTTGTTTCACCCTTCTTTGATAGTGTGTGTGTAGTGTGCATGACTACACTATGGGCACCCGGTGGAGCTAGGTAACCAATCAACACATCAACTCCTTGCTCATATACTCCTGGTTTCCTGTGACTCCTCACCAGGTTATTCCTAACTGCATGTGGTCAAGCACCTCAGACAGAGACAACATAAAGACTGAGATGTTAGGTAGCAGGTTACTGCATCTATACAGATGATGATCAGAATCAGGTATATTGCTAAGTAGGGTTATGCATATAAGGATTTTGCCTTGGTATATTGGTGCGTCATAAGTTAACCAGATGTACCAAAAAAATTTGAGACAGTCCTGAGTTACGAGCAGTTGTTCTCTCCTGTTTGTCCTGAAAATTAAACTAAAACCATAATAATTCTCCTCTTTTTGTTTTCTAAGATGAGGATAGTAGAAGTTGCGAGAAAAGAGGGAATGCAACATCAGCTGCAGGCAACCACAGAGCCACAGGAAAGATCTGACACAGATGCGACAGGCACCACACTGATGACATGTATGGAACCAAATAAAAATGTAGATGTGTAAATCCTGATCAAACCACTCTGTTACATCTTTCATTTGTTTTTTCCTTACAGTCAGCTGACTTCAAAAACAAAAATAATACATTTTTTACTGTTAGTTGACACTGAATGTAATGTACTGGAGGCCACGCCCAGTCCTAACTCACCTGTCCAGAATTTCATCAGTTCTCATCTGGTCACTTAGCACATAACAATATACTTAGTAAGTAGAAAATATACAGACTGGAGGAGCTGCTTCTGTGTTTTGAGGCGTGTTGTTTTGTTTTGTTTTCTAAGATCTCTTTCCTGCTGTGATACCCAGAGCTCTCTCACCAGAGTGCAGTTAATGAAGTTCAGGGCAGCAACGGCAGTGGATTTATTTCCCACTTTTCTCGTGTCAAGGCAGAATATCCCATCAAGACCAAAAACTCACACCACAAGAACCCTTATTTTGCCATCTGCAGCTGGCCTCACAGTGCAGGTATGGACTATCTGCTCTTCTCTTTCTCTTCCTTGTCCCAATTACGTCAGTCAGAAGTCAGTCTGTCATTCTCCCAAACTCTCTCCCTCTCTGCCTCCTCTCATTTCATTTTACACCACGGCTGCTGTCTGTCTGTACCTGTATCTTCTGACCTTTCTTGGTCACATTCATACACTGATGTCAGCGGCTGCCATGCAAGGTGCCACATTCACTCACACACCAATGGCAAAGCCTTCAGGAGCAATTTGGGGCGCAGTATCTTGCCCTGGGTCATGCATGCTGGGAGAAACCGGGGATAGAACCAGGACCCTCTGAGTGGTGGGCGACCCGCCAAGCCGGCTTATCTGCTTAACTTTTGATCCGCCACCAATCAGCGATATCTCCCTTTGCAGGTGTGATAACCGAAACACTTAGCAAGAGTCGACACTGGAATTAAGCACAACAGAGGACGTGTTTACTTTTTTAACATTCCAACAAAAACTACAATTTCTCCCTTACCTCATCCAAAATGTTTGAGTAGCCTACCACATGCAGGAAAGTGGATGTAAAGTCGTGCGCTTTGTATGCCTACCAATAACCTTTCCCCAACATCTGTGGTATACAAGAACATAGAACATAGAACTTACTGGAAAAACATTACCAGTGAACATAGTCCAGGCAGCAATTAGGGTTTCTTCTGAATGTATGTGGCAAAACAAATTAGTACTACATAAACATAATTTCCAGGACACTCTGTGTGTCGCTGAAAACTCTGGTGTGACTAAAGCAGATCTTCAGATGAAAATTTAGATCAAATAGACCTGCAATGATTTTTTTTTTAACAGTAATGTCACCCACTCAAGTTGCCAGGTCTGATCAATGGCTAGAGACCGATGGCTCCAAGCATGGAATGAAGTGCTGGCACACAGCAGCAATGGGCGACAAACACGCAAACACACAGGCGTGGCTCTCAGTCTCCACATTCTGCATGCGGATATAACGTAGACCTGGACACTGAGCATATACATGTGAGACTGACTCATATACCACAAGTAGAGACATGAGGATTTACAAATGAATACCATCACACAAGACAAATGCACAACATAAAAAACACCATCAAACACGCTTACTTACCACAGTCTTCACAGAAACCTTCTATTCACAAAACGCTTCCGTTCAGATGATTAATATCGTGACTTTGGCTCGAGCATCATGGCTTTGAAGAGTCCAAAAGGCAGGCAGACATAAACATGAAAAGATCCTCATCTGAGAGGTTTCACCATGGCAAAAGCCAAATCAATGCCACATTCTGCGCCATGAAACGCCACAGACATGTTTACCGGAAGCCAATTACGCAGGCTAGCACACATTAGTGCATTAATTCTTTTTGTCTGATCTCTGACAAAGGAGCCCTCTCTGGAGGGACCACTGCAGCACAAGTGGGGTTTAAAGGAAGATTGTCATGCAAACATACCAGTGTTAGATGAAAAGATTAATAACAACTTTTTGCATTAAAGACTGTAGTATAAAAGAGTGATCACATCCTTCTTCCAAAGGTTCATAAAACGGACCTAAAACTGCTTTAACTGCGCTGCATGTGTATAAAAACAGCTATAAATCATCTTGTTCTATGGAAAGCATAACAAATGACCAAAGAAAAATCAATCATGGTGGAATTAAAGAGCATGATCCTTGTGTATACAAACTCCTTGGAGCCATCACTGGCTCATCCTAAAAGGCATTTGCAACCAATTAGGGTGAGCTGGAATGGGCAACTGTTTGGGGAAAGGTTGTTTGGACACTTTGCTGTGCTGCCAGCTCGGATGGCGTGGTTCAGCACGATGTGGCACTTCCTACGTTCTCTGCTTTTCATCTGTCAGAGATGAAGGGGGAAGGTAAAGACTAGAACTACAGGAGCAGGAGGGGCAGAGAGCCTCACCACTGAGGGTGAATGAAAAGCAGCAGGGGATTAATTGGTGCCTGAATCGCTTCTACCAGACAGACTCAGACTATATTTGCACACGTCTTGTTCTCTCTGTTTTGGCCTTCCTTTCACACTAAGCTCATGGGTTTTTTTTTTGCAAAACCAGTGCATTTAAAAGTCTCCAGAGTGGATCAAAAATAACTGTAAACTTTAGACTTCGCAAAAACACACCTGAAAACATTGTGCAAGTTATTTCGACATGTAAGATTTATCTAACTTAGTGTGTGTGTTGGTTGAGCAGAAATGAAGGCTGTGGAGAATACTCCACAGAATAATGGTGTGTGATTTAATAGTACCAGTATTAGTTCTAGTCCTGCACTTTTATAAGCTGGGTGGGGGGGTATTAGTCAAAATCAAAGCAGCAGAGACATCCTGAATCTTCCCTTACATTATCCATAATGTAACCAATTCAATTATTACATTTATTCTATGTATAAGGTGCCCCTTTAATGGACACATCCAAACTGGTATACTGTATCTGAGTATCAAAACAGACCTGATCAGTACCTGAATGGCAAATGCATGGAAAGAATTCTCAACTGAAGCTCTTATGTTATTTGGCTATGGCACAGTTCATTCAAATAGTGTAAGAACACAATATAGATTACATAGTGTTCAAGCTATTTTCATTGGTCTATAATACATTGTTTGTAATTGTGGCCAACAGACTTACACTTAATTTTCAAAGGACTTATCCTCATTGTTGCTGAAGGCCCTGTCACTTCCTGTCACTGCTGAGTCTCTGTGCGCCATTACTTTGTGTTTCAATGCAGTACATAACACAACTTGGTCTAAAAGCTACAAGATGGGGCAAAAAGCCTGCCATAAACACAGCAGAGACATGGTGATTGAGAGTTTAGTTTTAGTGCACAATAATCATTGATAATCAATAGGTAAGTCAATCAATAGCCATAAAAAGATGAAAATAAAAACCCTAACTTGAAGCTCAAGCAAATACGGTACATGAAATTCAACCAAATCAAATAAAGGACTCTGCTTGTCAGGTGAAAATCACCTGGTTGGATGATGGTGTATGTTGAGGGTATGGAAAGAACAGGAAGAGGGGTTAAAGTGTGTGTAGCTGTATGTGTGACAGCAAAATTATTGGGAGGTGAGAGAAGGTTGGTGGGGGGAGGAGGTAAGCGCCTCGTAGGGTCCACAAGGCCCCAAACAGTTCTACTTCCTGCCCCTGAGCTGTTGTTGATGCCTGACAGCGGTGCTATGACAGCTGCGGACTGGCTGCTGCTTCCGCTCACACGCGCACGTTTCCTAATTGGCGGGGAAACATTTATGCTCCACATCTCATCAAGTGAATTAGGTGCCTTCACTGACGGCCCTGTGCCCCCTAACTGGACAGACATACTGAGGGGCAGAGGGAGAGGAGGGGATGCCGGCTGTATTTCATAATTCAAAACCTTGAAACCCCGTATTTATCTGAAAATAGAACAGAATAGAAGACAACAGAGGAGACCAACTGCTGTAATCTAGGAAGTGGAATGTTCTCCCAAATTTGCATGATGTGTTATTTCAGCTGCTCAACCGTTCCGTTTCATCTTTGTCATATTATACATTTCTTAACGCCCAAAACATTTTCAACGGGTAAAAAGTTTGGACTGCAGGCGGGTCAGTTTAGCACCAGGACTCTTTAAATTCAAAGCCATGCTGTTGGAATATGTGCAGAATGTGGTTTGGTCTTGCCTAAAAAAGCTGTCCCTAAAATAGACGTCTACTTGGTAGAATCCGTTGCTTCAAAACATGTATACATCGCGTTCAGCATTAAAGGTGCCACGTTAGTAGGGGTGTCCCCAACCAAAGATTTACATCAATCAGAATTGTCTAGGATTGCTCTAGTCACTGCTGTAACTTACACTGCAAATTTACAGTTAACCTGAGGCTTATTGTTGATCCCTTTCTCTCTGCACCGCTCTTGTGCAGAGCTTTGTAAATGTCCGCTGACTCGCCGTCTATTCCATGAACTGTTTAAAACAATATAAAATTATTTTTGTGGTTCATCAAAGATAAATGATTCCAACGTCCTGCAAAGTTCATTACATGATACCGGTACATTTACTGATTTAGCCGACGTGCTACATCGGCGTTAGCTCGCCTATCTGCTTTTCAGTAACTAACATTACTATTTGTGTGACTTTCACCGGAGGCTCAGCAATTTCAACACATCTAAATGTATTGGATGATAATGAAACAGTTAGTGAGCTGAACATTCGCTCTACTTCGCTCCACATTTGCTTTGTGACGCTATCATTTCTTGCAGGCTAAATTAACACTTTGACCTAATACCACTTGTACACAGACTAGTAATAATAACTACGTTAGCTGGTAAAGAAATGTGGAAAGCAATAACATTAAATATTATACATTGCAATCTACCGGATAATGTTAGCAACTGCTCTGCTACAGCCGGCGGGCTAACGTGTCTCTCTTCTTTCTCCAGCCTTTCTGATGTTGACCATTTTCACTGACATCATCTGATTCTCTTGGGCCTGACAGGCTTCAGCCCATAAACCTTTATTATTGTTTTATATCCTTACGTGGAGTTTATGTTGGAGTGTGTGTTGTGCTGAGAGCCAGTTGTTTTATCGCGTTAGTGGCTGCATGTCGTTAGCTGAAAATACAGAGACTTTGTCTGACTTTTACTTTGCATTAATGGATTATTAAAAGCACATTTAGTCTGTGCAGAACTGTAGCCTGCACAGTGTATAAATATCACAGTCAGATGAGCACTGGATTGTTTAAGATATAACCTTGTTTGATGGAAAGATTCTTTTCTCTAATTCACTTTGGTTGCTATTGGTTTTATAGCGATGCCTGATGGTGAATTCATTGAATAGAATGTCACTATTGAAAGGTATTTTGGCTTTCGCTCAGCAGGCTGCCAGATGTTAGCCTATTTATTCAGAGAGATAATCATTTTTAAGAAGAAGGGAGAGTGTAAATATGGGTGGATGAAACAGTCCTGTTGGATTTGATGCGTCACACACAGGTCTCCTTCTATATGTAGGCTTACTCTTCTTCACAATAGGCTGCTCTTGTGTTAGTGCCACAATAATTCTTCATTGTAGGGCTGCATTATTATGGCAAAAATCATAATCACTATTATTTTGCTCATAATTGAGATTACGATTATTTGACTACTTTATACTGACCTATCTGTAACTAACTCTCTTTGTGTCTCTCCACCTCTCTTAAACTCTCAAACCTCTCTTTTACATACTGTATCTACTAAAACCTTCACTCCCTATCTCCCTCCTCTCTTGCCTCATCTGTCCAATCAGCTCTCCCACTCGACTCCTTCTCACTCATGACTCCCAACTCTGACACAGACACTCTCCTCACTACTTTGTCCTCTTGTCTAGACTCTCTGTCCTCTCGCCTGACCCCTCCAGCTCTGTGGTGGTCTGACTCAGTGCACAAATGGGCAGCTGAAAGAAAATGGTGGAAAACAAAGCGCTCTGCGGACCGGATCGTCTTTCGCCGCCTCTTTTATCTGCAGTGAAAAGCTCTTTCTTTTGATCCAAAATTCAATCTTCCTCTTTAACCCCAACATGATTCCCCCTTGCTCATCCTCCTCCCTTCTACTGAAGAACTTTGTTTACTACTTTGTACAAAAACAGATGACATAGACTCCTTATTCCCCACCTGCTGACGACACCTGTCCCGCATCCACCTCTTAATCTCCTACTTTAACTTTCTTTTGCTAACTAACCCTAGTTACCACCCACTGCCCTCTTTACCCTATCCCCATTTACCTTCTTCACTTTATCGATACTGAGCTCCTTGCTTGCATTGCCCACCTCATCAATACCTATGAAACTGCTTTTGTAACACTTTTAAAGCAGTATCAGTATCAGTAAATCCTCATTTAAATAAATGCACACTTAACCTTTCTACTTACTGACCGATCTCTCTTTTTCCATTTCTTTCTAAAACATTTGAGCATGCCGATCTTTCAGCATATCTCCACCAACAACCTCCGGGACCCAAACCAGTCTGGTTTCAAGGCAGGTCACTAAACAGAGACCGCTCTCCCTGCCGTC
>JAPMOB010239362.1:6123-33157 GCA_029875015.1 Lepomis gibbosus | reverse complement strand
GTGTGTGTGTGTGTGTGTGTGTTTACTGTCTGTCAGTTTCATATGGTCAGTCAAATTCACTCGAAATATATATATTTAGCAAAACTGCTAGAAAGGTAGTGATAGTTTTGACTTTTTGTATTTTATATGGTTCTTTAGCAAGGTCTTGTGTTAAAACAATCTCGCTTGTCACATTAATAAGTAAGTGAAAATAAAATGGAAAGAGAGAGAAAGAAAGGGAACAGGGAGATAAAGAGGGGGAGAACTACAGAGACGGCAAAAGAGGTTTGAGCTTAAAAGAAAAAAAGGGAGAAGGTCACAGGTGTTTTATGGTGACACCTCCCTGAGAATCTCAACAAAGTTTCATCTCTCATTTAAAGATCACACCACCCATTAATTCTCTCTCTGTCTCTGCAGCCCTAGTCTGCCTAATAAAATCTCCTGGCTCAGTTAGAGATGTTTGGAAGTGACTGCTAAATATTTAACTAAACCTGTCAGTCCTGCTAAAGTACTTCATTTGTTTGAAAAAGAATACAGGGTTATTTGTGCCTGTTCCAGTCTCTCTTTTTTGTTGTATTCACTGTTGTGAATAAGCAAACCTTTCACCTCCTTTCGAGATGTAGGTGAGGGAGGAGAGTGTGTGTGTTTGTGTGGAAAACAAGGCAATCACTATCATGTGCAAAAGGTCCAGACATAAATAAGTTGAAGTCAATGGAGAAAGAACTTTGTGTCTGCGCTATTCCAGAAAACATTTAACATAATTTTTGCAAAGGTGAATAAATTTGACTTTTACCACATATGTCAGATGGTAAGAAAATGGTGTTTGTCGTTGATTTGCGTATTGAGTGCAGACGTCAGCTGCAAAAATAAAAAAACGTATTGATCTTGTGTTGTCATATTTGTTTGTTTTCTAAGATAAGTTGCATGCCTGTATGAGTCTGTGTTTTTGGTCAGTAACAACAGCAATATGTTATTTTCTTTTTACTTCACTTTTAATTTACTACTAAAATCTATGTTGAAATCTGTATGATACATTTTTTTCTTAAATGGAAAAGTGGTGATACATGTTTTCATTACAATTTGAGGACAATATCACATCAGATCAAGCTTCATTAAGGGTAACCTGTACCTGTGCGATAGAAGAAATTAATAAATAATTAAATTTAAAGACTATTGAACAACCAAAAACCAAGATCAGTCATTTACACTGATATATTGCTGTACTTGTTAATGTCATCCTTATGCGTTTGGTAAGAAAAGCTAATGGCCAGAAATGTCACCCTTCAGCCAGTCACAGGTTGGATCCCCAAAAGCATCTACTGTGTCCATTAATACCCACTTTCCCATGAGAACTAGCTCATAGCCCCTAATCCTCTACCTCTGAACTTCATAGAAATCTCTCTGTATAAAAGACCAACACATAACTATTTCATGTGTAAATGTAAAATACACATTTTATCTTTTGTCTCCCTGTGTCCACCAGCATCAAGTGGCTAAAGAGTACCATGACCGAGGCCCACGCATCAACTTGACCTTCAGAACTATCTACGCAGAGCCGGAGGGCCACAGGGCAGGGACCAAGCTGCGATTCACAACCAAGCAACCATAAACTCCCCTCAGAGGCAGGTACAAAACTTAATCTGATGATTGATGGAAAGATTTAGCCTAAATGCTAGGCTCTGTCTCCGTGGCATCGTACTTGTCAGTGAGCTTGCAAGCAATTTCAGCTGTTGAAAGTCTTCAACAGGGAGAAACAGGGAGATTTGCAGCTCTGTCTGAATTCACCTATTGTATAAAAAAAACATAATAACACAGCAGTCTTGACCAGTGGTGATTATCAGACATCACATTTGTCAGATAAGCAAAGCAGGAGAATGGGTGATAAAGAAGGCTTTAAGAAGTGATAAAATGTTAGCTCTGTGTTGTACTTTGACTTTATTTATTTATTCAGCACAGACTGAGTTGTTGTTTATGTTCATTTCAGACAGTAATCTGATAAAATCTTTGTTTAGTATTCCAAACTTGAATTTTGACCCAAATGACATGTCATGAAAGGTGTCTTTATGAAAGACTGTGTCCCATTGCTCACTGCACAACAAGACACTGTTAATGTGACTTTTGGTGAAATGCCCTAAAATGTAAATGATTTCCTGCCTTGTTAATCATGGGGAGATTTCTGGAGAGAACATAGTTGCTTTAAAAAGTGGCTACTGAGGCCAATTATAGCTCCATTAGGAGTGGAATTAGTTAATTGTCCTGTTGAACAAGATTTCTCTGACCAGAATCGTCCATCTGAGTTTTTTTTGTCAACAAATTACATATACTGTGTATGAAATGAATGCTTGGAGATGGAAACAGTACACTAATATATGAGCAACAGCTAACCAAGGCAAATTATTCACATAACTATTATAATTTGAAAGTTTTTTTGATTGAAAGATCTGTGGCACTAAAATTTGTTGTTGATCAGTTGTAAAGCATTTTTTATTTGAAACAACTAAATATACCAATCAGTCCTGCATATTGTTCATTGATGTCATTGACAGAGCTAGCTGCTGTTTCAATATGAACACTAGTTCTAACATTTCCAATAAAACCTTTCTTTGCCAAATGAATCAGTGGAGAACATTATTTCATTGTTTCTAGAAATGTCCCCGTTAGCATCTGTTACATTGCTGGATTTATCTATTTTCTGTTGAAATTGTAGCTAACTGTCATTTTTTCTGATCTAACAGTGGGTGTGTCTAAATTTACAAAAGATTTCACACAATGCAAATTAAAATACAGAAGGCCATGCATATATTACTACAGAAGCCCTAAGCGGCCTACGATTCATATCTTTATTTTAGTCCGTTTTCCCATGATAACAGGATAATTATCTCCTGATCTCGAGGTAACGACTGTTGTTTTCTCGTGATAATGGGATCATTTTCTCGTGATCTTGAGATAACAATAGGTTGGCAAGAACGTTTCTTAATGGTAATTTCAAGGTGGTTTCAGTGTCACTGATTAGTTCAGTTGGTAAGACACAAGACACATAGTCTTAAAATTGTGAGTTTGACCCTCATGGAAGACCAACTTTTTAAAAAAACAAATCATATTTCTCTTCAGCAAATTTGTTATGAAGATGACTGATTCATGTGCTCATAATTAAGCATGTGCGGGAATTTGCGCATCCCAGCGTTTGGTCCATATTCATCAAGCTAAGGACTTTTCATTTCCCCATCATTCCCATGCAGAGGAAATTCATCCGCGTCTCATTCAGAGGAATCCGTTTAACTAAACATTTCCTGACAGTTATTTCAGAACCTTTGAAATAGCTGCCGAGAAATGTGTGATTGGATTCGTCTGGATCTCTTCATATCAACTTTGTTGAAGAGAATGATTAAAAAACACACAAAAGAAGAAAAAAAATTGCAAAAAGCAGGGGTCAAACATGCACTCTACCAAGTGAGCTAACGGAGTAAATTGCTACAAAATTATCGTAAAGAATGATTTTAAAGCACCTGCTGATCCCTGTATTCAGCTATGGTTAGTTAACTCGAGAAAAAACAGTCATTATCTCGGGATCATGAGATAATTATCACGGGAAAACGGAGTAAAAAAAAAAAGATTTGTCGGGTAGTGGGCGCAATGGATAAGACACATGCCTTTGGTGTGAGAGACCCATCCACCGTTGTGTCCCTGAGCAAGACACTTAGCTCCTAGTTGCTCCAGAGGCGTGCGACCTCTGACATGAATAAAATTATGTAATGTATGTAAGATTTGAATGGCGACTTAGGGCTTCCTTATACTACAGAGACATCAAACAAAAACACAGGGCTTAGGTTGCTAAAGCGACACATTAATTAAGGTCCAGAAGAATACCACAGAAATAAACATGATATACTAAACATACAGAAGGGAAGCACTAAACAGTTGGTACATGTTCTTGGCAAAATCATTAACGCAATTTAAACCTAAAGCGTGTAGTTGCAAATTATGATTTTGCATTTTTTTGTATGTTTAAAGGTCTCAATTCCTCCCTGTTCAATATTGATTTTGTTTAAACATGTCATTAGTGTTACACACGGGACAACAATACTCACACTATTGACATTTTGGGAGATTATCAGAGCAACTTTTTATGGAAAAACAACTTTTGGTCGTATTCCAACATGAGATTGACATCTAAAATTGCATGAATTTTCTTAAGTCTTAAGGGGGATACACACTACTTTAACTACCCACATGATGGGATATTCTCTTTACTTTGTACACTAAAGAGCAGTGCAGAAGTCTTTTTGATGTTTGTGGTTCTGAAATAAACAAGTTCCCCCAATTCTCTTTTATTGTGCCCTATGTTCCAAAAACACTGATTTTTGTCAGTGAAACACATTTAACTTTATTTGATGAAATGGAAAATATTGATTTTTAGCAGCACTGTTTGAGGGGTGGTGTTTAACATTTTATATGGGGTAGGCAAACAAAACAAAATACCATCTTGTGATCGGAAATTTCGGAAATCATGTACTACAGTGCAGTCAGAAAGTATGAGGACAGTATGTGTTTTTTAATCACTTTGGTTCTATCCAACACTTTGGATTTAAAGTGTGTGTAAGGTTAAATTGCTGACTCTTAGCTTTAAGGTTGTTTTAGGTTTTCACATCCATGTTAGATGAACAGAGCAGAACTCTATCCTTGTGTCTATTATTCTTTTTGTGAATAGTCCCTACAAACAAAGCAAACAAGGAGGAGTTTTTTACATGTTTTTTCAAATCAGTCACCACCTTGATCCAACTGATTATGTAGACCAAACTGAAGGCAAAAGAAATCCTAAAATGGATAACAAGTGAGGTTAGCTGCAATGCAGACCTAACACAGCATCATCGCTAGGATAGAGCCATCATTACAAAAAATGTGTCACTGTGCAAATGCTTCCTATCATGCCATCTACATGGTTCATATTTGTATAGTTTAGTCACAAAATGACACTCAAGTGTTGACACTCATTTACATGCACAAATTTAAACTCCACAACACTTGCATACATACTCCCTTAAAAGCCAACCCATGATGTCAAAACAGTCATGGGATATTTGTAGCATTGGCAGAAATTCAGTAAAGCTATTAAGCAGTGTGAGAAAGAATCCAGTTTTCAGTGACAAGTCCCAGTAGACATGACTAAAATACCAGGCTCAATAATATAATTTCACATGTTTTCATTGTTTGCATTGAGCCACACCTTTCAGATTAATAAACAAGTTTGTTGCGGGTAGAGGATCACACATTTAGTCAAGTGTCAAGATACTGGACTTACTCCTCTGGGTGATTCCTGTTGATATGTTATCTTATTTATATTTAGACATTAGGTAGCTGGCCATGTAACATCAGCTTGCTAGAGCAAGTCCACTCATACCGATAGTTTATTAATAGTTGTATGTGGCACATGGATTGCCCCAGTCAGAGGGTTCTTCATAGCAAAACAATCTTGAGCCTGACTCAACCGCTGGGAGATATTGAAGCTTCATGTTACAGATAAATATTACTAACCCTCAGAAGATAAGAGCTGGCTGGAACAAACTGTCGTGCAATTCCAATAAAGGTTGAGTACATGGGAGAACACCCAGCACTGTCGCAAAAAGCTTTACAAGAGCCAGAAAGGGCAAATAAAGTCAAATGGATTAAAGCCTGAAGATTGTTCCATGATGATTTAATCAGTTTGCCACACACAGAATAGTGTATCACTCCCCTACCTGTCAGCTGAACTGATGAAGCCTCTTGGATGACTACAGTTTAGTGCTCAGAATGAGTTTGATGTACAGTAGCTGCCCAATTAAAATATGTGTTTAATGTGTGTTTTTCTGGAAATTACATTGGTGTTAGGGTTAGCAGTAGTGAATCTAAGAACTTGGTGTGTTTTGGTGGCAATGGTTGGCAATAATGTGAATTCTTTCAGTTAGCAATCAAAACCTCCTTTCATTGTGTGATCCACAGTTCCATGCTAAATCTTGTAATGTCTACACCGGCAGCATAATCCTTCTTGTCTCACTTGAATGACCCAAAGCGTCTTTTTTACCAGCCAACATGGAAAGCTGTGACAGTGATTTCTGACAGTCTCCGCTTTCAGTCATGGCCAACACAGTGGTTCAGAGCTGTATTGGTTTGGTTTGATCTGCTTTCTTAGCTTAGCGATGCTTCAGCAGATGCAGCAGAGATGATGGAGAGTGACAGAGTAGGGGCTGTGAATGTGTGGTAGGGAGGATGTATATTTACCCTAACACTTATTAATTCTGTAAACATGTAGCTGACAAGTAATAGTACTACTACTATCCTTTTTTGTTTGTTTTTTGGTATCTATAGAAAAAGGCAAATTATTACTGTTGCAATGAACACTGTGGACTGGGACCAGGATCAGTTTATGGTATAAAGTGACATCACAAACTGCAATCTAAGGTCAAGGCCAAGTTTCCTTTACAGAAACCGCTCTTCCTTCACCACTTCTGCCAAACTTACTCTCATTCAAATGACCATTCTACCCATGTTAGACTTTGGAGACACTACTGTATTGTATATACAGGGTTGCTTGCCAGTCCACTCTGTCAAATCTTGACACTCTTTACCATTCCGCTATCAGGTTTGCCATAAATGCTTCTTTCAATACACACCGCTGCGCTTTATATTCATCTGTCAACTGGTCCTCCCTTCAGACTCGCCATAAAATTCACTGGTTCACTTTCATTTACAAGACCCTTCTCGGTCGCTTACCTCCTTACTTGGGTCATCTGTGGCAGCCAAAGCCTGCTAAATACAACACCCGGTCCTCACTTCGTCTTCAATCAAGTATTCCCAAAACCAACTCTGCCTTTGGTCTTGCTTCTTTCCAATCTGCTGCCGCTTGCAATTGGAACGCTTTGCAAAGTTTTCTTAAACTGGATACATTAATTTTAATTTCATCCTTTATATCAGACACTTGCTTCTCTACATGATCATTTTGTGTTGTCTACTGTGTTGTGTTTTTAATTGTATTTTATGTAATTGTTAAAACTGTATGTATTTCTTTCTGCGTTTATTTCAGCCTTGTTTCCTTTTCCCTAAGTGGTTATCCCACTTGTCAGGCTGCCATTGTAAATAAGAACTTGTTCTTAATGACTTGCCTGTAAAAATTAATAGAAAAAAATACAGTATGATTTACAAATTTAGTGTTACATTACTATGTAACTTAAGGCTATGGTGGAATTCTGTTTAAACTAAACACCAGTTGAGACTGACAGGACACGGCAAACTTGCTGTAACCTTTGCTTAACTCAATTTTCCATGTACATTTCCATCAGTACCGCAGTCACTGTAACCATGACAACTTCTTTCCCTACCCATCTGACTCTTGCCTTACGTTGGTCTGCTGATCTGCAGTCTTACATGCTAGCCATAATTTTTCCCAAAGTCCTTACTGGCAAATGCCTAACAATAAGAATCATAAACCTGAAAGCTCTTTTCTTTACTCCTCATACTCCTTCATTGTTACTGAGCAAACAGCGCTGGTAACGTGACAGAAAAACAGACTGCAGGATATATTTCAGTATATACAAGGGGATTTATGGACTCATACTGTGTAAAAAGTTCAGCAGACACCCTTTCTCCTTGCGTATGTGTGTGTGTGTGAAGGGGGTAAGTTAATGAGGAATACCCACAGTGAGTGCAGAAGGTTGTGTAATAGGTCCTAGGCCTTTTGTTGGTGCAGTGCAGGTGAGAAATGCGTCGCATGCTGTGCCTAACTTTTACTGGTTCCTTGATGTTGGGCCTCCAGGGGCACAGACTGGGACATTTTGTACCACAAGACAACATCACACTGTTGAATGTGAAACAGGTTTGGGCTGAACATTTGATTTAGTTTGTGCCTTATGTTCAAAACATTTGGGTTAGTGTGTTTATGTATTGTAAATATCATGTACCAAATATTGCACCTGCTTACTGATTACAGGTTTTTCTGGTAGCTATTAAAGGTCATATTCATATACAATATATCATAATCATAGTCAAAATGGAAAGTGAAAAATACTGGTCGTTAAATTTGTAAAATAAGGTAGTTAAATATTTCTACCGTACACCTGCAGTCATTATTATTCTTTGTTATTACCAGTTTAACATATTTAAGCCTTAATTCGGTCATCATCAATGCACAGTAATTTTTCACAATTTTGCTATTGCACTGTACTGTTTATGACAAAAATGTATAAAGCTGCACTAATTAAAATGTTCAACAAAGCATTAAATATTATGTCTTCAGTATGTAAGGTATCATAATGAACCCACAGTTAATTATCAACCTTGCAGTTTCGTTTTAACGTCTTCAGGCTCGGGTCTCATCAAGCAGGCAGCTGTTTTAGTGAAAAATCTCTGATAAACATAAAGTGCTGCACGCTGTACATTTGTTCATCTTAATTCCCACTACACATTCAGAATTAGACATTGTCTTCCTAAATCTGCAGCCCTTTTCCCAGCTCTTGTTATTGTTGTTGACTCTGCCTGGAAAGGAACTCAGCATGAGACATGATAGCTAACTTACAAGCTGCCCGGCATTCCTGTGTTAGCCACTGTTTGCCTTTTCCAGATCCCGACACCTGTTGTGCAGAGCTGGAAACATTTGGGTTTACGGGAGCAGCATCAGAACTGTGGTCGCTGCTAACCCCTTTTAGCCCTCTCTGTAGACACTAGAGCCACTGTATGGATCACACACAATTAGGCTTCAATCCAGCAATGTTCCCCTTTCAATGGTGTTTACTGATTTCCTGCCACCAGTCTCTGTAGTCTCACATTAACAGACAGTGAGCCATAAACTACTGGAACTTATTTGATTACACAGCCTTATATTAGGTTACGTGGCGTTATGAAGTCCTGATCCACAATATGTTTATAATTAATCCAGTGGAGAATATATAACCATGTATATTAAGTACACAGGCAACACTGTTACATAATGTTATTATTAAGTAACAAACTGACTTATGGCATAATGAAACTTTCAGTGCCAGCCTATTTTGATGCGGCACAATGTTGAATATGCTGCAGATTAATAAGTCTCTGAACTGAAAGCATGAAGGACATAAGTGCAAAAAGTAAAAACATACAGTACACAACTCCACATATCAGACAGTTAGTTAGATTAACTTTTGAGTATGTCTCAACTGTACAACTTTGGGGGAGAAGCTTTGGTTAAGGCTTTCTGTCATGCCTCCTAGTGACCTGTACTTTCTGCCAGAGGGGAGATGCTAAAAACATGGTGAGCTGGGTGGAGAGGGTCATCTTGATCTTGATTGCTCGTGATAGGGTACAGTTTGTGTATATTGAGTCCAGTGTGGGGAGCTTATAACCTTTGATGCTCTGGTGATTATTATTATGGCTGTGTAAAATTATGACTAAATACGTGCAAAACTAATGACATTCTCATAAGGGTTAGTTGCACTTTTTCTTTAGTGCTAATTAGCAAATCTTTGCAAGCTATAACAATAAACTGAGACGGTGGGCATACTAAATATTACTTGCTAAACATTAGCATGTTGATGTTATTGTGAGCATGGTGCATTGTGCATGTAGCTCAACTACAGCATTACTGAGCTGCTTGTATAGCTGTAGACAGTGAAATACCATGATAAAATTATTGTTGCCATTATACATTTCTCGATCCCCCGAGATCTTTGATGTCAAAAATGCATCATGTTGGGAGTTGTGAATTTTGACTTGTTGTCCAGGGTGTCTGTTACAGTGGACAGTGACAGGAAACTACTGCAAGAAAGAGCAGAAACTACATATATCACACAATTACTGAATTTGCTACACATTTTCATAGTTTGTGTTTGCTTTGCTAGAAAGATGGGTGATGCTACAAATCACTGTTCAGTAGGAGAAGCAAATGGCAATTAGAGGAAAATGTTCATAACTGTGCTGTGAGTGCCTCACCATCATGTTTTTTGTATTGTGGGAAAGCTGCAGGTGTGTTATACCTAAACACATTTTCACCAACATTAGCAGAGTGTCCATTTAGACAAGAACAGTCCATGAGCTTCTGCGTGTGCTGGTCACTAATACAGCATATTGGGAAACCTAAACTGATCTGCCTCTTCCATTTATTGTAGGGATTTATGGAGATATTTTATGGATGTATATCTTCAAATGAACATAGCCAACTGTTTACTGTATGAACATAGTTTGGTGTGTGTGTGTGTGTGTGTGTGTGTTTACAGTCGTTAGTGCAGAGGAAAGTCATACTGTGATTTGCTGGGAAGCTGCTCTGGGAACGAGCTTACCGATTCACTTTACCCTCCCAGCACCACTCCCCTTTCCTCCTCCAGGCTTCATGACTTCAGCTCACTCTCATTTACTGTGGCTCCTTTCTCCGTTCCTCTCCTTCCCCTTCCTTCACCTATTAGCCTCTTTAACTTCACCTCTCCATCTCTGTCGTCTGTCACCTTTTTTACTCTCTTATATCCAGCTTGGTCAAGTTGTCTTCTTGGTCAGGTCATATTGCAGATGTCCCTCTCTGTTGACCCCTGAGAGAGATAAATGGTTTTCTGTTGCTCTGCATAACTGTATTAACTTGAGATTGGCTGCTGAACTTAGGATAGAGCACATGCTTTCCCTGATAATTTAGGCCCAATCCCAGTGTCCCCCCTAAGCCCTGAGCCCTGAACCCTCACAGACTTTACTGACGTCACTTAAAGTCAAGTGCAAGTGCAAGGGCTCAAAATGCTGTAAACAGGAACAGCACATGGCTACTTTATCACGTTACCTTGACGACGCTGAAACAGGTTGCAGACTTTTCACTTTATATTTTTGCCTGATTTTTAAGTCCTATAAGCTCTTGCCCTACAGAGTGGAGGAGAGGTAAATGTCAATATATATTTGTCAATAATCAATACACTATAGTTGGTCAAAACAACATCATTAAGAAAAAACTAAAATAAATAGTTTGTAATAAGGTGATTGCACTCATCTGACATCATGTGCTCTAAGTACCATCTTAAGTTAAGAAAACTTTCAACAATTTTATTGAAGTTTGTTTACTGTTTTCTTCTTCTCTTACTTTGCGTGATTTTTCTATCACTTTCGGGCTTCCCCTGGTAACCCCCATGTTTCACGTCATACCACAATGAACTGTGGGCAATTCCCTCAGCCAAAGTCTGCAAAAATGTGGACTTACGAAAAGGGTCTAAAAAGGGCTCAAAATGTCCACAAGAGAGCCCTCATGCACTTGATGATTTGACAGTGGGACAGCCCTAAGCCCTCATGGACTTCCCAGGAACGTGCCTCAAAGTCTGTGAGTCTGTGAGGGTGGACATTGGGATTGGGCCTTAGATTACTTCTTAGGACATCTTTTTGACTATATGTTGTGGATTGTTGGAGGACATATACGGAAACAAAACTAACAAGCTTTACACCAATCTTCAAAAGTAAAAGCCCTTTCCTCTTTCTGGTTAAAAGCAGTACCATTCCACGTGTCAATCATTCATATTTTCATTTTAATGCCTTATTCTACTTTTGGACTTTTGGAAAACATGACCTCAGCTGGTCTGAATGCATCTCTCACACTGTTTTCGGAATCCGCCCCCTGCCCTGTGAAGTTACGTCTTTCCTGTGCGAATTTTAGCAGCTGTCACTGATCCCATGTCAACAGACACATCATTAGTGGCATATTAAGGACATAACAAGTGATTGTAATGCACCACCAATGTGATAGCACTTCTCAAACGGATTTAGGAGGAATACATTTTAATTGCGCTATGACTGCTATAAATGGGGTGAGCATTAAAAGAGACAATTTGGACCCTCTAACCAGAGTGTCCCAAGCAGCACCGTCTTATCAACAGATCAGATCTTTTGAAGACATGTACACTCCATATTCATCCTTTATGATGTGTTTTTGTTATGCTTCCTACCCCCAAACAATGCAAATAGATTTTGTTGGAATAAATGGCAAAGGACTACCAGGAATCAAACCCTTTGTCATTTTTTACATCTTCACCACCCGTGTGCCCCTGACAATGCTGTGTTGACCTGAATCCTGATGTTATGTTAGTACCCTCTCTGTCTATTTAGTGTTATGAGTGAAATAAGATGGATAGTCCAACCTCAAACTGCAACTAATACAGTACCAACCAAAAAGCAGCAACTCTTCAGGTCTTGCATTGACATACATACGTGTAGTAAATAAGATCTGACACATCTAGATTCTTCATGAGTTAAATTTTACGAACAAAAAGTGATTATTATTTCCCATCTGCGAGACTAAAAACGTCATTCATCTCTGGATGCACATGGCCTTGCAGAATAAACAGACACAGTGTTCCTGGATAGGAATACTTCCCAGTCTCTAAGTCTCAGTCTATAAATAACCTTGTTGTCCCGATGGTGTCTTACTGACTCAGTCTCAAGAGAGGGAGGGTAGGGGAACAAGGCCAACCCCTTGAGAATGATGTGTTTATTGATTTACACTAACATTGCCTCCGCTGCTGTCTCATGTATTTTCAAACATAACAAAAGCTGTCTCTCTTAATAAAAGTGACACAGAGTGTGCTATCGAGTGTCATCAGTATGATGTTAACTGCACTGAACATTGCTGCATAAATGTAAACTACTGTAACTATGACTAGTGTACTGAAATGTGTGAGTAAGTTTGTTTTTTAGCAAGTAAGTTAATGCTAAGTCAGCCAGCTCATGGTTATTAGCCAGTGACAGGCACATTATACTGCTGTTACTATAGTGTTAATTTTAGAATGTTACCAGTGCCACAATACTTAATTAATCAATGATTAATCAACATATAATATTATGTTTTTGTCAATACATTTTCAGTGTTATACAAACAAAAGCATTAGATATAACTTATAATAATAATAATAATAATAATAATAATAATAATACAATATAATAATAATAATAATAATAAAACTTAATGCAATAAGAGTAATAACAGTGAATTAGCCTCAAAACACATTTAGTTAAATCGACACACACAAAAAAACTACGAAACTATTAGAAGCGTCAAAAATGCTGCACTGCTGTAACTTAAAAAGTTACAAGATCAGGGTTGCCCAATACAGTCAGTGAGCACATGTTTTGGTTTTGGTCTCTATACAGTTTTCTGTATACGCCCAGTTGTTGTCCACCAAGAAATTCTTCCAGCACATAACTTCTCTTAATTACTTGTCGTATAGAATTTTAAGTGTGCACACTCATAGTTCTTTATGAGGTAGAGAAGACATACTGTACCTGAGCTGTTGTGTGACTTCCTAACTTTGGTTCCCCTCCCCTCTGAAGTCTCCTGACATTTAGGTTGCCATCGTAACAGGGGCGTCCCACCTCAGCGGGCACACAGTGATTTGCAGGTGCGGGAATGTGGCCTGTGGCCTGTATTTCACCTTTTGACCACGTGGACCTGGATAATAGATTTTCTTCGCCTCTCTCGCTCTTTTTCTTGTTTTCTTTCAGCTTCTTCTTCCACACAAACTCAGTGGAAGTTTTTTTACTTTTTACGTCAATATATACATAGTATATATGAATTTGTGTAAATGTGTTTCATATTTTCTTTGTATGTGTGCAAACTAGCACAACATTGGTCTTTCTCAGCAGGCTCAAGTTTGAGTGGTCTCACTTAGCAGAGGCTGCATATAGTAAATAAGTGCATTCTAGTATATTTAAATAATACATATAATACAAGACACTTTATGTAGCAGATAAATATTTTAGAAAGTCCTTTTTTAATATTCAAGCATTCAATTTTTAACAAAATAAACCAATGAACAGAAAGAAACACAACTTCAGATCTTCCCCAGTGTAATCCGCCTGACCCCAAAATAACCAAAGACTCCAAAAACACACCACTTACAGGCACACACAGATACACACACACACAATGAAGGAGTTTTAAACACAAGAAAAGACATTGCAAAATAGATCTACATTATTTAGACAGTGATGATTTCATTTCTACCACCAATATCGACAACTTGTTAATGTAATCCTGATACGGCTGCCAAAGTAGTATAGTAGTATATATTATATGAGTATCATTTATGATATTTATATTTTCAAGGGGTACACATCTGTTCATTTTTAAGAACCATGGAGATATAGGAATCAGACTTTGACATCATTCCTTTAAACTCCACACATCCACACAAAGCTATTTTTATAAATAGTATGAAAGTATGAACAAATAATTCCAAAATTCCCAATTAAAGTTCTGGCTCCAGTGGGAGATATTTTCCCTGTAATTTCTGTCAGTGTTTCACAGATATAATGTCAGAAGTGCAAAGAAGAAAAGCAAATATGTCATTGATAGTAGCTGACACTATCTTTAAACAAGTCTGACTACAGTTCTGTATGATTTGTGCCGGCCCATATTTGTTCATGATGTCAATTCTTGTTTTTATTGTTTAGAACATACATTTTTCATTGCACTTCCTATGCTAGCTAAGTTAAACGTATTTACCAAACATGTTTGGTGCTTGGCAGGTTACACAGTTTGTCAGAGCAGTGAGACTGAACCAAACAGTAAATGTGCAGTAAAAAGAAAATAATAAGCAAAACTAGGGAAAAATACATTGATAAGTTGCAGAGCTGGACAATAATTCTCTGTAAGCAGCTCTGCAGCTTGTCAATGTATTATTGGCTGTGTATTATTTGTTATAATAACAAATGATAAACAAAGACAAAGAAATGTAAAGAAAAGTTCCCCAGTTAATAGCCTCATATATATACACTGTATGACAGTCAATTTCAATCCATCTTTAATAGGTGTGTGTGTTTTGGGTGAGACGAGGGTGGTGAAAGTGATCAAGCAGGGGATTGGAGGAGATTATTTCTCAGCTGCCTCTGTCCATGCTCCCTGCTGGAAGTATTCTCCTCGAAATGCCATCAGCTGTTGGATACAGGATACAGGATGGGGTAGAGCAATATATTAATAAGGACGGTTTGTGTAACTGTGTTTTTCTTGTTGTTTGTTTTTTAAAAGAAGATAAGTCACAGCTGTAGTATAGTGTTATCATGATTTTAGTTAGCACTAAGAGCTGTGTATGTGACGCCTAGTAAATACATAAATACCTTTTATGGGTTAAAAACAAACAATCCAAGATAAACTGAAATATTCTTCTTCTTTTGAAGACATTAGTTTATTCTGAAGATTTTCTTTTCAGTTCCCACCACACCAACACCCTCCAACCTCGCATTTGGTTATAGGAAGGATGGCAGGCAGTAGTGATGCACAAGTGTTATGTGCCAAACATGTGATTTCCATTCAACAAGCATTTTAGATTATGAATGAACACTAGAGTTTTGTTGCATTTTTACCTTTGAATTCTTTTTTCAAAGTTTTTCATCAAAGCCCCGATGTGTAGATGGATTTATCATTTGTCTTCTTCTTATTTTGGCTTTATTTTGATAGAACCGCTTAAGAGAAAGATAGGAAATGTGGGAGAGAGAGAGGGGATAGCAAGCAGAGCCTCAAGCTGGAATCAAACCATGGCCGCTGCTGCAAGGACCCTATCCTTGTACAAGGTGCCCATGCTCTAACAAGTGTACCAACTGGTGCCCAGATTTAACATTTCTGACTTTGGCGGCAGATATGGTAGTTGGTAGTTGACAAATACTGAGTAAAAAAATTTTCTTTTAAACACCATTTTTAAAGAAAAGAAAACACATATTTATGTTGTGTAAAATCTGATTTTTCAGAAAATATAAGGGTCACTAATTTTGTTCATTCTTTCCCTGTTTTTTTTTTTGCTTGTTTTTTTTTTTACATTTTCGCTGAACTGCACTGTAAATGTGTCCTATGGTGTGACATAGCAAAATTAAGAAAAAAGTTATTTATTGGATATGAAATTTTTAATAGCACTATTTTCCCCATGAACTGGACTTGGACTTGCACCGTTTGAATAAAATTGAGTTAGACTTTGATGTCATCCTTTCAAAAACAAAACAAACAATTTTTCATTTACATACTTAAAATTGACTCCTTGATAGACCAAACCTTGTGTAATTATTTTGGTGTTACAGAAGAAAGAAAATGTAATTTTAATAAAAAACAATATCAATGGCAATCATATTGTTCAAATGCTAAATGATTTTTTTTTTCATTTCAATTTACTTTGTTCGTTGTTCCTATAGGACCTACTCCTTTCTGTGGGGATCCCTGTTGATTTTTTCTCCTTACCTCAGTGTCCTCTCTCTCTAACCATTGCTCTCCCTCATTTCTTCCTATCTAAAAAAGAAAAAATTTCACATTTCACATCACTTATTTTCGTGACACTTTATACCAATACAAATTTTCTGCAAAAACAGCTGGGAATATTTTTTACAGTAATTTTTGCATTTAAAAACATTAAATTGACAAAAAAGAATACAAATGAGTTAAACAAATCTTAATCATTTAAAATGCGTTTTAAGGAGACTTTGTTCTCTTGTGTGACATCTTTGTCCTGTGGTGTGACAGTCACAGGTGCCGCACCAGAGGACATTTCTGTCAAACCAAAGGATATCTCAGCTTTTTTGTCAATAGCAGTTAACAGCACACATTAGCTACACAAACAATTTTGAATTAAAAAAATTTATTTCTATTACACCAAAGGACAAAAAATGTAACACTTTTATAGTGGTTCGGAAAAAGCTAAATATTTAAACAATTCTGAGACAAAAACTTACCATGTGCACATCATGGGCTTCACAGGGGGCTTCAATACTATTAACTTTAATGGGGTCTTTCAACTAAATAAGGTTGTCTGTTGAATTGCCCAATTAAAATTAAGATTAAGTCACACCAGAGGACATGGTTTTAAGTGACCAATCTGTATCAATAAATCATGACAAAATTATTTTTATTAATTTTCATCTTCTGTGACAGTGAATTTGCCATGTCATGTCAACAACCTAGTATCAGAAAGGACACTGTGACAGGCAGCAACACACGTCAGGATTTTAACCAGGATGTCCCAAATTTTGTACAAACACAAAGCTAAAAGCTAAAGCTTCAACAGAATAATTGGAAAAATTCTCAAAATAATTAAATAATAATAAATGAAGCATAACTGATTTAAATTTCAAAGCAAGAAAAAAAAAGTGAACACTTGGATAATGATCCAGCGTGCACTGTGATATATTTAGGACAGTCGTTTTACTTTCACCTCTATTTTAAATTAAACTTTTAAACATCACTGACGAGTGCAGTGCAAATGTTTTTCTGGGCATTGTTTTTGCCAAATGATGTTCTCGTGTACAAAATATGCAGCTTTAGCAGGGTCTTTTAGGAAAACAAGGCATCCCCAAGGACACACACAGCTCTTGGCCTACTAAGTTCCTGCTCAATGAACTTCTCAATCCCTGAAAGCATGTCACAAAAAACGTACGTTAAATCAGATGGGTATGAAATTAAAAATCAAGCATGCACATACATGCATGAACACCCCCATGCCACACACACACACACACACGCACACACACACACACAGAGTTAAAGAGAAGTCAAAAATATCATGGGATGTCACTTGACTGGCAGCTGCTGGCTTGATCATCAGTGACCTTAGATCTGCTCAAAATAGAGCAAGGGGATATTTACAAGTTCACATCCATAACTTACAACCCCACTGAATGGTTATGTGCATGCTTGTGTGTGAGACAAGAAACAGGACCTCATCTCTGTCTAACCCTCCTGAGGTGTTGTTCAAGGAATGCATGACGAAACGGCTATGACATAACGTTACTTCTGAAAACTCAGGAAAGCCCATGAGGTCAACCCTTGAAATGCAAGAAAGTTGTCACTCAGTGATTTACATGCCATGGTTGGTGATACAAGTTAAGAATAGTAGCTATGGATGACAGGCCATGAGTTTCTGGTGTTTTGTGTACATGTTGCCCTGCCCACTGTGAGGTTGACTGCAATAATAGATTATGATACGATTTGTTTGTGTGGGTCATTGACTTATCTACCACCGCGCTTTCATGGTATGTATTGTATTGTATGTGCATTTGAAAAGTCCATTTGATAAAGTTACATACAGTATGCATAATGAGATAAGCACTATATTATTTTCCCTGATATACAGGTGATTACATCCACCTCAATTGTAACTTTTAAACATTGTCCATTTTCTATGTTGAATTTATTGTCTGAGCTGAACATTTCCTTTGGCAATGTTCAAACTACAGGTATGTTGTGGGACATGGCATTTCTCTGTTCCCAATATTAACTTACAAACACTAAAATAAAGTCACCGGGCATTCGAAACATAAACAGCCCTTCATTAATTGAAAAAAAATCTGTTAGAGGCTGAGTTGGTGGGGGCATGTAACAAATGAAATGTGTCCCTAACCCTTTTACAAAACCATGGTTCATATAATGTAAGTAATAATAGTTATTTTGCCAGACTTGTTTGTGGAAGTAGTGAGTTTTGCACCATCAATGAACTGTCCTATCACTCTGTCCTCAGTCCTTGACGTTAACTGTGACATTATGTGGCGTCAATAGTTGTTACCGCGGTCAAGAGACTGAATGACTGAGCCTAAATTAAAATTAGCAAAAATATGTGCAAATTAACACAAGATAGACCATTAGAAGTTCAGCTTTTGATCAAATGTTGTCCAGATGTGGAAAAAAGCAGTGAAATCTTCCCTTTTGCATTTTTACAAATAGATTAAAGGTTTATCAAATCTGAAACTGGATTGAAAAGAATCTTTAGCCTCTCTGGGATAATTAAGTCTACATTTGAAAAGTGTGAGTAGTAGTGGTTATAGTGTTTTTTTGATCTGGACCTAGTCTGAAGTGGCCTGGATTGATAAAAATCAGTGAAATTGACATTTTTTAGTTTTCACAAATAGAATAAAGGTTTCACAAATGTGAAATTGTGTTTCAAAGAATCTTTGGAGTATCCTTGGTAATCTATCAGATTTGACCAGTCTAAGTGTAGTGGTTTTTGATCAGGACCTGGACCTGGTCTGATGTGATCTACATGTGAAAAAAGCAGTAAAATCTAACTAAAGACACCACATGTGTTTTGTTGTGAGAATTGTCTCATGTTTCTCTTACATTGTAAGACATTACATCTCTGTCTTGAGCATTCACGCTGAAAACACAAGTGTGTCACAATGGCTCAGGAAGTGTTTTTTTATATCAAAATCCAGATTAGAATTCAGAAAATGTGACTGCACAGATTTATAAAAAATCCTAACTGTGTCACACGTGAAAGAAGAAATCAGCTTTGGGACGCTGTCAGCTGCAGTGTGAATGTAACCGACCCAGCCAATCTACACCGACCCTGACATGCTGCCATCACCAGTGACACTGATAAATTTACTGTTTATACAAGATGACTTGGATGATACTGGGACTGTTAGTGAGTCTCTTGGCGTTTGGGTATCTCCCTGGGTATCTTTCCTTGTCTGATGTGACTTTGATTACATATAAGACTGAGCATCCTGTGTGACTGTCTATGACCTATCTTTCAACAAAATGTATTTGTTTTTTTTATTTCCAAAACACTATTTACATTATGTATTTCAGGATTAAAAGTTATGCATATACTGTATATATAACCTTATTTATGTATCAACTGTCATGAATATAGCCTTCAAAATGTTACTTTTAAGGTTACAAAAATAGTAATGTAAATAATCTTAAATATCTGGTTTTATTCTTATATTTTCATATGATGGATCAGACACATTAATTTAGTAACCTCCCTATATTTGCTCTCAGCACAGTGATGCTGTGTTGAAATAAAGTGACAGTGTGGTTTAAAATTATCAAGCTTTTCAACAAATATCTGTTTTTGATACATTAAACATTGTATTTTATTACAGCTGGGAAAGGCAATTTATTTCAGAAGCATTTGTGTTAAATTTGTTGAAATTCTCTTTACCTACCTACCTACCTGCACACACTCTGCTTGTGCACTCACTGCACATGAAAAATGTGTTTTGGGGGGAGTTGTGTAGAGAATATATACGGCTGATTCTAGGGCAGGACTCTCAGCTCACCTGAAGACTGGGTGTGTGTGCGTGTGTGTGTGCGTGCATGCACGCTCTTCATTGAATGTTTTGTTGTGACTAGCTTGAATAAGAATAGATTTAACTTTGAAAAAACTTAGTTTGTGTAACATTTGATTGAATTAATTAAGATGCTATGTATGTGTGAACATTAATTTATAATTCTAAAAGTAATTGTAATGTCTTGAGTACCACAAACGAATAGGCCATACTGACAATGATTCATCACCGTTACAATGCCCGATGGTTTTCATTTGAACCAACAAACGTTGCCTCTCCCTCCAAGGCATTGCTCAAGTTATTGTGAAAAACTTATCACTAATTTCTTTTCCTTGTATTCATTAGGACTTTAGTGTGAAAATATAATAACCCAGCCCATCAGAAAAATGCAAGTAAACATAATTTATTAATAGACTTAATTTGGTACACAAACACTGAGATACTTCCACAACATTGCAGCCTAGGTAGTGGTTGTGAATGTGATGGATGCCAAATGTCTCATGGGAATGCTGTGTGACACCAGCTCTGAAGCTTTAGATTCGATTATGCTGGAAGAATATCCTGTTTTTATTTTGTGGCATAAAGAAATCCAGATTTTCTGCTATATCTGACCTAGTAGCTCACATTACCAAAGGCTGATAAAGTTTTGGTGATAGTCTTTGTGAGCATTATTTATACTAATTAAAGTGGCAATGATTAATTGATGTTAACTGATGTCAGCACTACTGCTTTAAAGCCCTTTCACCTTTTGTTGCATGTTCCTTCTGTATGTACAGTGTCTGGGTTTCCTCAGGGTGCTCCGGTTTCTTTTGTCCCACAGTCCAAAGAGATCCAATCCAGGTGGATTTGTCTACTCGTCATTGAACATTCAGCTTATGATTGGTCTATGTGTGCAAATATGCATGTGTGGCTGCCACATCCACATTGTAAGAGATGAGGTGGTTGTACCAACATAGGGACTGTAATAACTTCCTGACATTGTTTATCCCTTCTGCAGTCATGTTTACATATACAGCAGTAACACTGTGAGCAGAGCTGCCTGCCATGTTTTCCTCCAGATGCACATTAGGGTGGATTCAGGGGAAGGCACCAAAGCCCTTTTAAACCATATATTTCATTAGTGAACAGAGTGTCCAATATTTGATGTGGCTTGTTAGTATGTCTGTCTGATGAGACCATAGTTACTTTGGCAAGTAACCAACTTATTTGATCCTGACAAAGAAATTGGCTGGTGAAATATTAAAAACAGCTTGTTAATTTTGGGACGTAACAGTGACTGTGGCCTACAAATAAAAATAGTGGTTTCTGGCTCCGATATGTCAGTAATGGTGCAAAAATGAAGATAAGGAAATTAGTGGTAAACATTGGATATATAGTGCTGCACATAACAGTAACTACACACATAGTTGCATATTGAAACCCTTTACTTTTAAGCTCTTTAATTGATAGAGATTTACCTTCATTTGGCTCGGTGCTGTTTCTCACTCAAACCCTAAAACTTCAGGCAATTCGTTCCTGAATCTGCAGTAATACATGTGGTAATGCATAAGTCAGACAGTAAAATGATCATCTTCCAATAAAATGCAATGCAGGAAAAAAAAACACAAACAGACATGAGGAGTTGAATCAATACCTCTGTAATTGTCTCATATTATAAGCTTGACAAAGATAGTTATTTCTTTCTTTCTAACCCCTGTCTGTCCAAAGGACCCTGTCCTGCATTTTATAATAAAACATTTTGAGTTTCTTAGCCTTGACTGTGGTTTGGTCCACTTTTCTCCCTGCTCTAATTCTCTTCTTTGTTATCTCTGTTCTGCCCAACTTACTCTGAATGTGTCACTCCATTTTACATCTCCATTTCTGTCTCAACTCTCTCCCTCTGTCTCTAAATCTATCTACCCTCTCCTAAATCCATGCAAGGCCTTACACCCAAGCCCACACAACACACAAATACTCTTTCCTCATATGTTTATTTTGGTGGGGTGACTGACTGACTGCTCTGACGGCCGGAACCATGACGGAGAGCGATGGAGGGGAGTGGGAGGGATCTGGCAAACATGGGGAGTGGGGAGAGAGAGAGAGAGACACTGAGTGGGTTGTGAGCTGCTATAAAAGAGAGTGCTGGAGCTGTCTGTGGCATTAGCCTCAGCTGACTGAGATTCACACAGACAAAACGAGAAACAGCCAGAGAGAAAAGAGACATCAGGCACTAGCAGAGTTGAAACAGAAGCATTCACACTGAGGAGTGAAGAGCAGAGGCTGACCAGAGCAGCTCAAGAGTAGTGGTAATCGTCAATGAGCCGGGAATTGGAGGTTTGAGGAGTGTTTGTTTGGCTTGACTTTGGAAGAACTCTTTATTGGGTGCTCCTGAGACAGACTCCACTTCAAATAGGACAAGGCACCAGAAAGAGCAAAAGAAGACAAGTTTGAGACGAGCGTCAGCTGTGTTCTTCCAGCTGTGTTAACACTTGGTGTTACATTTGATTTGAACTAGATTTAATTTAGTTCCCATTAGGGCTTCTGTTCTACCAATGGCTGCTGTGCGTCAGGTGGTTATGGAGGCCTCTGGCTTCCATGTCCTGCCAGCCCACCTTATGGCCTCAGCCATGGAGGAGTTCCCCCAGCAGCTGCCTGTCCCCAAGGGCCCAGCAAGAGGCAAGAGCCGCACCCGCCGATCTCGTGAGGCTCGCTTCAAAACACAGCCTGTCACCTTTGCTGAGATCGCAGAGGTAGAAGAAGAGGGTTCCTCACCCCTGGAGGAGGAGAGGGCACGTCGTTCCTTCTTGCAGTCCCTGGAGAATCTGCGGCGGAGCACACAGACCCTCCATTGTCCACCAGCTGCCCATCACAGCTGCACCCCCACACAAACACAGGCCAGCCTGGACTCCAGTGACTCCGACTCAACCCAGTGAGGAGACATGCCCATCTCCTGGCACCCATGTTCCCCGCTTCGCCTTGACGCCTCTTCGAATGGAGTCCAACTGAACTGACTAAAACTGGCCTTTCTGCCAGCCTGCCTGTGTGTAAGCTACTGCTGCCATACAAAAGTCTGCATTTAATATATACTAACATATCAACATACAGTATATAGCTTGGAGATGCACTTGACGCATATCTGTAAAGATGCCACAGGCTGGTTATGCTGCTGTATAGGTAATGATGAGTATAAAGTAGCAGATGACACAGTGTTGAACACACCACTCTTCATATTCCTTTTCTACTGTAGATATCTTTGAGGAAAACATGAATGAGCAAAGAGGGTTGATATTTTTCCATTTTAAAGTTGTATAGGTATTTTTGTTTCAATCTAGATTTTTCTACTTGACCAGTCACCATGAAAATGTTCATATTGTGACTTACCCTGCTGTACATACTTTGACTAAGCAATGTACTGAGCATTGAAAGTGACCTGGCTGTCACTGAAGCAGTATCATTACAAAGCTTTGTCAGGAGTTCAAGCTCTTGTTTTCCAGCTTCACGGTGAATTAAATCTCTGCTCTTGTATCAATTCCTGAGCAAAAAAAGCCTTTCCAAATGTATTTATTTATTCTTTTATTTTGTTCATAACCAAGTGGAGTTGTAGATGTGATATTTTATTCCTCTTTTTGACTTCTAAAGTCACCTTCACTTCAAAAAATCATAACCTTTATACTGTATATTTGTTTCACTTTATACATATATATTACAATGTTTGTTATATGTACTTTAATAAATATTTTCAAGTATTTTGAGTCATTTTCTATTTTAATTTCTTTATAGGAAGTGCTGTTAAAAATACTATTAGTCGGCAGTGAGTTGTGTTTTTAATTATATTTTTGACAATAATTGAGCTAACACTACAATCCAACCTGACTTTTAAGTAAACAATGACAAGACGTGCGAAGGTCAGTGTCTCTGCCCCAAGACAATGGATCTGAAAACATATACCCTGAAAGGTTGAAGTACAACTGAGACATCACAGGTTAAGACATGAAATCCCATCAGAAAGGTTTATAACAAAAACAGGAATACATAAAGAAGGAAGTTACAAGACAGTGGGAAGTGATATTTAGCCTTTCCTGGCTGTCCATCTCCAGTGTTATTGTTAAGATAAACTGATGTCTGACCCATATGTAAACATGAAGTACTTAAACTGCGCCTAATGCGTGCTTGCTTTGCTGGTGACGCACTTTCAGTAATGTCAGGTTTTCATCTGCGAACTCAGCCACAACAACTACCAGTCTGCTGAGAGAAGTGTCATCCAGAGTCTCACAGAGAGACAATACAGCCATCCCTGCTGTTCCTAATAACCCTACCGTCCTACTCCACTTGGTGTCAAATGAAACGTGATGCATGACTTCTATCTGAGTGCGAGTCAGCAGCGTGTTGCAGATGGAGACAATGTTGCAGGGGCTTTAATTGAGAACTTGCATGGGTTGCATGTGGCTTAAGTAAATTTAGGCACGATGTTTTAAAGTGTTGGACTGTGATATATGTGCCGTGAGGAGATGTTGTCACAGAAGGACAAAGATTGGAGATCAGCGTTTATGAGACAGAAAGGGATACCAGTGGGGGTCTTTAAAAACGACTCACAAATATATAGTTTCATCATTTTAAAAGGTTACGTAATTTCTTAAAACAGCTGAGCACTATAGTTTTTAGCAATTGTTACTAAAACAGAAATAAATAGTGCATTTTTAGGCAGCTATTTTCAATCAGGGATTAATACACCATCCATCCATCGTCAAACACTTATCCTGTGTACAGGGTCGCGGGAGGCAGGAGCCAGTCCCAGCTGACATTGGGCCAAAGGCGGGGTTCCCCCCTGGACAGGTCGTCAATCGCAGGCCACAGACAAACAACCAGTCACACTCACACCTAAGGACAATTTTGAGTCACCAATCAACCTAGTCCGCATGTCTTTGGACGGTGGAAGGAAGCCGGAGCACCCGGAGAGAACCGACGCAGATAGGGGAAGAACATGCAAACTCCACACAGAAAGGCCGGGGCAACAGGGGTTTGAACCATGCCGCCCTGGATTAATACACAATCACTATAAATACTATTTATTTATGGCACCAGGTCAATAGGTTGGTACTATTTGGTTAACAAAATAAACTACGGTGCACATGTTCACTGTTCTTTTAATATTTTTTGTACCACCGATGAAAGTCAATGGCACACAGGAATAAGCTATATCAGGCTATGTAGGTTATAGTTGTTTGAATCAATTCAATGCTGGTTTTGGTCTTTTCATGGTATTTGTTGACAATAAGAACAACACAGAATATTACATCCTTCCTTTCAACTAACATACATATTAATGTGTGCACACTCTTATATACTTATATTTGTATATTTTGTTGTCCTTCTACTAACAACAGCTACTTCCTGTCTCCCAACCAACAGGGAGGATGGACAAAGACCAGCACATCAAAGGTCTCCATACCTCTGTGTCATCTCTCCATACCATTTATTAAAGGTGTAAATACAGCTCTTCGATATTCCTAAAAAAAGATTGAAAAATAAAAAACATTTATCTTTCCACTTGCACCTCAAAGAATTTGTAGTAATTTAACTCTTAATTTGCTGTGTAGTTTTTATGTTGCACATGCGATTAGGGTGTGTGCAAGAGCATCACAAATTAATCTAACATTGTTTCTCCCACACCAAATCTTACATATCAGGATACTCCCATCCTAATTTGTTTCTCTGTCTGATTGTAACTGCATAACAGATACAAATACATGGTATAAAGACTGATTATAGCCCACATTTGCACACAGAATGACTGATTTTTACAATTGTGAAGATTTACTGTACATTTACCTCAAATGAAAATTTGTAAATTTAAAGCCTGGTGCCTAGACACTAAAGGCTTCATCACCTTTCTTTTTTTCTTAGAGCCAAAATTGAAGCTCGGAGATTGCACTCCAATTCATTAAATGTTAAACCTTCACTCCTGACAAGATCTGAGGTAGGCACCAGACCTGGCAAAGCCCTAAAAGAAGTCTGTTAAATTGTATAATCAACAGGAAACCAGTGTAGAGGTGTTCCAAGAGGGGTCATGCAACTCTATGACGTGCATAATGTCTTTGTGAACAAGCTGGCAGCAGATAAAATAGCATAAAAGGGCAATCATCTGTTAAATAGAACCTCTAGCACATGGAACAAACTGTACAGACACAATATTTGGCCAACAAACAACCACAAAGCATTAAAATGACTAAGGGTCATCTGAAACTGAAAATACATAATCTTGTAAAAGTGCCGTTTTTTTCCTTATTGTAGGTGCAATGTCAAGATGTTTAAAAGGAATCACAACTACTATAAGTGTACTACTGTAATGACAGTGTGTTACCTGGAGTCTTACTAGCCAGCCAGGATTAGACAGAGCCAACTACATACGGACACAAATGCACACTCTCCTACTGTATGGGTTTACAAATGTAAGTGTACACATTTCTTATTTTCTACACCATGGTAACCAGTCCTATTCTGATGAAATATAGCAGAATCCACAGCGTCTGCTGGCCGAGAGAACGTTAGCCTCAATAAAAGGGCTTGGTTTAGCAGTACTGTAGAAGGTGTGACAACAAGCCTGTCAATAGTTTTCTAAACCTAAATCTAAGACACAGAGTCTAGTTTATTTATCGATAGGATTATCAAGGGGAACTTCAAGAGTTACAATTAGTGACCAAACATCATCAAACAAACCACATGTAAGCACACAAACGCAGCATCCAAAACACAACAGAGTAAAAAAACTAGTGAGTTATTTGAAATAGTTTTTACAAAAATACAGTGACCGATAAGAGTTGGGAAGCAAAAAAAGTTCAATATGCTTAATAAAAATAATAAATATGATGATTTCTGCTTTTAATCACTTTCTTTTTGTGTTTTTTACGTACATCTTTGTGTACTGCATATAGGGAACACCAACCAAATGTGTGCTGTGCATAATCAGTAAACAATAAAAACTATATAAAATGATTTAACATATGCACACAACACAGACAATACAGGGTCATACATTAGAAATCGCAGAAGAGCACCGACTAAGAGC
>JAPMOB010239360.1:0-11875 GCA_029875015.1 Lepomis gibbosus | reverse complement strand
ACACACAAGCACCGGAAACGGAAATGAGTCAACACGCTTACCGCAGTACGTCAGCACGTCGAAAAGTAGGATCAAGCAGTCTAAGATCTAAGCTATTTAAAATTTTATGTTTAAACTGAAATATCTGACGTTTCAATAACAAAGCCCTGATACAAGACTCGCATCCATAAGCACAGTGCAAAGTTGGATCATCCACATCAGCAGGGCTTTGCTTTGTGTCCTAATGATCAGGCTGCGCTCCCAGAACTAAGGGTTCCACATTTAAGAGTAGGCATTAAACAGGCTGAAAACAGTTGGGAGTAAAGATAATATGTAATACATGAAGCTGACAGCAGCCGAGCTGCAGCACGCACTCGCAGCCTGTGGGCTTTCAAAAAGGCAACTAAAGCAGAACTGCCTGAGAATCACCAGGGACGACACACCAGGACCCACTGCAGCCTCCCTCTGTCTTTTACCATATCTGACAGTACCACAGTCCAGAGACCCTACAGCACTCTAAAAATGGCATGTGTGATTTTATTAAGAGCAGTTCATCTTCACCAGGCCCGGCCCTGACTCACAACGCTGTCAAGCTGAGGGATTCATCCCAAACCGAGTCACAGAGCGTCAGCCCTACCGGATGTCTGTTTAAAGGTACAAGCAACTTGATAAAAGGTCAAACAACAAAGCAGCCATCACCTAGTGATCACCACGGACCCTCTTCGTTTAAATTAGACACTGACAAGTTTCCAAACGCTGCTCAGTTGCTAACTGGATGACCCCGAGGGGTGGGGTTGGGGGGTTCACGTGCTGGCGGGAGGCTCAGACACTCGAGAGTCGGCTGCAGAACAGCTTTGCATTCCTAACATGGCTTCAGATATTAGGGATGTGATTTTTCCATTTATTAGTGCACAGTCCGATACTCTATCTTTGCCTCAAAGACACACAGTACAGATCTCATGTTTCAGACTGGAGGGTTCCATTCCCACCAAAAACAGCGTTCTTCTCTCGCATGAATAAAAAAGGTCTAATCAGGTCAAGCAGCAGTCTGAATCAGTCTGGAACTAGATGGAATAAAAACCTGCTAACTCACAGTCAGACCTCTATGGACAAAGGCAGATGGAGAACGCGGAGACTGGTGGACAGAGACAAAGATGGTGCTTGGGTGATAAGGAATACTGTGGAGTAATGAACTGTCCCCTGAACCACCAAACAGCTACTAGATGCTAGCTTCAGGAAAGCTTGGACATCTAGGAAGTGACCTTAAGGTTTCAGTTGCTTGCTCACATGTGTTTCCTGGTGGTCATTTTTAATACAGAGGTGTGTTTGGAATAATGTTTGCTTGATTGGCAGGTGTCCGCCCTGGAGGTCTCCACTTGGCCTTCGCACATGAGTTCCAACCAGGCTCCTTGCCCTTTGGCTACATCTGGCTTTTCTGGCTTCAGTAACTGACAAGCACTGAACCCAAACTCCAAGGGGTGGTTACACAAAGTGGGTTTAACAGCATATCACTAAGATAGGGAAATGGTATAGAAAGGTTTGTTTCAACCTTTCAGTCCAGATTACCTGCTTTGTAAAGAGCCAGCTAGCTTCCTTACTTCCCTTCTTAGATGCTACGCCCTGGTTTGTCAACATCCAGGTTTGTCTCTGGTAAACAAGACAATATTACATCACTGTGTAACAAGGCTTGCACTTTAGTCAGCACATCCTGTTAGCAACACATACTAAGCTTTAACACAACCAACAGTAACGCAGACACTGAAGTGCAGGGTGGGAAAGGGGGCTGAAAAACAAAACTCAAAGCTGCACTGCTGGGTAAATAAGTCCCAGTTCTCACGCAGATCTCTCAAAGTTTAGTTTTTATCAAATGCTCTGGTGGCAAATTACAGATGAAGTGATGAAATGAGAAGGAGCTGTGTAAAGCGCTCTGTTGATAGGTTTGTCAATTTAACTTGAAGTTATCAAGTTTTCACGCCAGTTTACCCAGCACCACTAACGTTAACGTTACATGGTCACCAACACATAGCAGACATGTGAGGGACAGTTGTGGAACTGGCTAAAACCACTTTAGCCGCGGGCAGGTTAATCTGCTATGTGAGCTAGCCTTGCCTCTGTTAGCATGAAGTTAACGTTAGCTGTCCTGCTACAGGCGACCGGTCATGATACAGGGTGAGGAAGTTTCATGCTGACGTTACATTACTTAGCACACAGGCCCATATGTAATGTAAAAGCAGCCCAGTACCTTATTTAATAAGCTAATTTAGCTAGCTGTGCTTCAGACCTCCTGGTTGAAGTTCGAAGCTAGCAGTTAGCTTAGCATTAAACGTAGTGTTGGTTGTTACCGCTGTCTGGCGTCTCTCCTCCTCCATGGCGAGCTCCGTCTTGTTCAGCTGGCCTCGGAGTATCTCCCGCTGGTGGAACTGGAAAGCTGGGTGCAGAGAGGCCATGGTGAAGAGCAGGGCCAGCTGCTCCAGGGGCCCCGCAGCTGGGTCGGTAGAGGAGCTGGTCTGCCCGGACCCTGAATCCCCGTCGTGACACGGTGGCTGGAGGTGAGGGTCCCTGAACGGAGGAAGGGGGTAGTCGTACTTCTTGTAGAACAAGGCCGGGTCTACATGGCTCAGTATCCGAAATAGTATTCCAGCACATTCCCTGCTGTCAGACCCGAGGAGGGACAAGCACACCAAGAGCTTGGACCGAACAACTGGGTCGATTACGTCCGTCAACAACCCCAGATCACTCGGACTATTAGCCCGAAACTCGAAGTCCCTTAAAACATGGTAGTCTTTTCTAGCGAGATCCTCCAGGTAAGACCCCAGAAAGCGGAGCTCCAGGGGCTGGCACATGTGAAGCAGCCCGCACATGAATTCGACCCGCTTAGCCGGGTTCAGATGTAGGCCGAACCACTCGAACACCGTCTCCTTATCCAGCTGGGATGGATGCACAGACGGCCGGGGCGACTCGTGCAGTCTGCCGGACACCGAGGAGGGAGGTACTGGTCCGGACTGGATATGTCGGTCCAGTGTATCGTCCTCGGGCGTGTCGTCGCCTCCTTCCTCGCCCGTTTTCATCAGTAGCTTCATTTTCAGCATCATCAGCGCAGCGAGGGAGGCTTCAGAGCGGAAACACCGGCCCGGTCCACATCGTTGACCACTCACACCGGGTTTAAAGCTGAAGGGGGGCCGAACTGTCACACGGGTCTCAGAGAACCATCTGACGCTGACTGTCTTCTTCTTCTACCGCTTATTTCCGGCAGAGCATCTGTAAGTGAGCGCATTGCTGCCACCATGCGGCTGTTCCTGTAACCTACCGGTGAAACACACTGAGTACAGGCGAAGTATGTAACGTCTGCGGTACAGGCTACTGTAATGAGGAGGGTTTTTAGTGTTAGTGGCCTAGTCTGTCTGTCAGAATATGTATCAGTGTTTGATTAAACAAAGTAAATGTCCCAGTAACCTGAGTGCGGCCTTCAGTCTGTGAGGGAGGACAGTATTAAAGACTGAACTATAATCAATGAATAGCATTCTGATGTAAGCTTTATGTTCTCCAGGTGAGGCAAAGGGGCGAAACGTCTTTGAGTGTCTTCAGCCAAGATCAGCAGCCCTTAATTTCACCTTCTTTGGATTTATTAAACATATTTATAACTACTATAAGCATCTACTTGAAGGAAGAGATGTGTCAGCTCTAGTCAGTTTATCATTCACTGGATTTACATAGAAAATGTATTTCTGAAAACCCTACTGTGTAAATCTGTCTGTAAAATAGTGAACATGCCTGCTATTCAAAATTTTAAACATAAGTATTCAGAGTCAAGTATTGCAGTTTCATCAGCGCTTTGCTCTTAACTCCTGGTTACTGGCAACTCTCAGGTGTGCAGATTAGCAGAGGTCATGAATGGGTCTGATTAAATAAATGCATGTTGTTGGAAGGTTGTCACAGGCCACACCACTTTGCAGTTTCATTAGTTGCCATGTAATTGAATGTTGTGTACTTACTATAATATCACAAGAATAGAAGTCAAAACTAAACTTAACTTCTACTTTTAATTATAATTGATGATGATAATAATAAGGGTCTCATATTTTAGTAAATAATAAATGAAAAAGACTAAAATGAGTCTGTGATTTTCATTTAGGGAACACTGCCCTCTGAAGGAAATATGGACAACTGCCTCCTTTTCCTGGCTACATTTTCAACATGAGGTCAAGAAGTCAGATTAAAGGAGACAAGAAAAGACAACCAGGATGCTGAGAGAATCCACTGAGCTGACCCTGTGTGAAGCTGTCAAACTAAACACAGACACAGAGCTGGTGGCTGGGAGATCTGCAGTGCTTTTCACACACACGCAAATGTTTAATCTTTCTTTGCCATCTAATGTGTTTATAATCTGTGTTTCTTGAATTCCAGAAATATGGTGTATAAGAGCATTGAGATAGAGGAAGAAGAAGGAAATGTTCTGTTGGTTCTCCTGGATTTCTACATGTGGAAATGAGTCAGGAACACCCACACTGTGAAACGTCCATGACTTCATGTTGTGGACAACTCCGCCTTCTAAGATACACGCCTTCAGTGACCTTCCTAACCTGAATGTTAGGCTTCGCTGCAGTGTATTTAGTATATAGACAGATATGTATTGTATTTCTATAATCCCAAAGTTCCTTCCCTTTCCTGTTCTCTTAAAATAGAAACACGCAGCAGGTGCCTTCAGTAGAATGGTCAATTCCTCTGCAGTAAACACAGACTTGGAGGCGGGCATACTCCTCTGTGTTGTCCAGCCTCGCGGGCTCTGGTTGGAGAGGAAGTGAAGACACATTTTTGTACTTTTCTTTTAGTGCTGTGTTCTCGCTGTTTTTTTTAGTGATTTATTTTTGCAGCTCACTAAGACATTAAACCAGCACTGAGGGAGCAGCAACCTCATCCCTGGGGTCTCTGAGAACACCTTTACCATGCTGCTCCAACAGAGGGCAATGGCAGTTCAGAATTCCTTGATGTTGTATGAACGCAGTGCTGCTGCCTCTCTTTCTTGTCTTTTACAACAGGAATTGTCAGGGCCCTTTACTCTGCTTCTCAATCATATGGCCCCTGGTTCCATGGTCACACTTCTCTGAAATGGACAGACATATTGTTTCTTTTGTAAAATATATCAAATATTTTAATTGGTTCATTTTATTCTGCAGTATTCTGTTCTATTTTTCTGTTATTAGCACTATCTGGAGCTAGGCACAAACTAAGTCACTGCACATTGTACAGAGTACGAGGCATATAAGTGATTTCATATGGTGACACGTAATGACATGAGGAGCAGCTGTTAACCCTTTGGAGAAGCTACATGTTCAGCCACTAATGGGAATCCTTGACAGTGTTGGCATGTACCGATGTAATGAGTACATGTAGGCCTCCTCAAGTGCTGTGCTTAAGTAGAATAATGAGGTACTTTATGTGAGAACTTCCATTTTATGCTACCCGACATACTTCTTTTCCCTAACGTTCAGAGGACATGTTGTACTTTTTAGTACACAGAATTATTTTGACAGTTACTAATTAGTTACCAAATTAAGATTTCCATATAAAATATATGATAAACAATATAGTGCTTTGCAGATAAAATAGCCTTTTAGTCTTTCAACAGTTCAAACTAGCTCCACTTCGACCAACTACAGAAGTTAAATACTAGAAGGTGCACTTTTCTTGTACTTTTACTTTTGATAGTAGTCCTGTGTTGCTGCAGCCCCCTGATCACATAAAATAAGTGATGGACAGTGTTCAGGAGTTTCTTCGGTTCTTTCACAATAGCTTTTGGACAACAAATGAGCAATGTCAACAATGTTGACAATAAGAAAAATATATTGCCAGCATTATCCTTTAAAGTTATCTGGATGACTATGCCTGTTATGGTTTCTCCATTCACAAACATGGTACTCTGACCTAGCTTACCCTGGCCCCTTTAGACACCATCAAGTAACTGACGATATCTTAACTGTGGGTGTTTCAGTGTGTGTGGAATATTAAATGTTAGCACTAATTCAATATGAAATCAGAAACACTAATGCATTTTCACACTGTGGTCAGTCCACACATTGGAAGTGTGTGTGTAGGTATGTGTGTGTGTGTGTGTGTGTGTGTGTGTGTGTTCGCGCGCAAATCCACGTTCGCTCCACTTTGCTCTCTGTAGTGTCACATTCTGTGGTGAAGTTAGCCACAGTTTTCAGGGCTGCCCTGACACTCCCACCACTCCCTCTGCCAACCAGAGGGAGGACTGTCACCACTCTCTTCACTCTCTTCACTTTCTCCTAGCAAAGTGGCATTCATCACTGCTGCTGGCAGCTGGAAGAGAAAGGTAAGGGTCAGTTATGTTTCTACTGCTGTGCTGTTATGGAGAGGGACTTTATGCCCTGCATTAAGGTCTCTCTGATCAGAGTGCCAACTATTGGATATATCTGTCCAGGCTGAGATTTAGTGACATAAATATTATGCTAATAAATATCAAAGGGATGTTAGTCATATAGGGACAGGATTACAAATATATTATAGTCAATAGTAAATAGTAATCAATAGTAAAGTGATGTTAGGCATAAGGGGACAGGGTTATAAAAGCATCCATTTGTTCTTTTTTTTAGAGAATATAAATTTTGTCACTTTGGTGGTTGTTGATCTGCTGCTGCAGTCCTTGTGTGTATATATAGGATCTATGCCTGGTATCTATGCCTGCATGTATCATCACTGTTTTTAGTAGCCTGTTCCAAACTTGATGTTACCGTTGCCTGGGTTTGGTTTGGCCAAGAGTGGCGGGCCACCAGGACAATGAGAAGACAAGCTAAATATACAGTCTAACTGCATACATCCACCTCTGTGATTATGGGTCAGCGAGGTCCACACCAGTCTCTCTCTCTCTGTGTGTCTCTTGGCATTTCAGAGTTATGCAGTTAGTTAAATCTGTATTCTGAAATAACTTCCATCCTAATTACTGTATGTACAACTACCGAACAAAATGACAATGATGGAGAAGGTGTGTGTGTGTGAGTGTGTGTTTGTGTGTGTATGATGGTGTTCAGGATCATCAGTCAAGCTATTTGTAGTTTGGGACATAGTGGATAGTTTCATCATATCAAAATGATTTTATTGTTGAATGTCAGAAAGTTTAGAAATGATCTGTCATCAAGAGGTTTTAGGCTACACTAAAATTCTTGGCTCATTGCAGTTATTCTTGCCATTAAATGCCTCAAAGTGAGATTATGTTTTTGCTAGCCCTTCATGTGGCCTTCGCCCTGCCTACATGATCCACACCGACACAAACCTTAAAAATCTAAATGGTATTTTTGGTATCTGCTCTTCTGGGGATCACACAGATGTCTGCTGTCTCCTCGTAACGTTAAAACGTTTCCCTCTCCACTCATCAAGGATCGCATCTCTGCTGTGCTATGGCAGGCCAAGAAAGTCTAGAAATATTGGGTTTAAATGTGGCTTTTGCCCTGAGCAAACATTGTATTATTCCGGGCACACAGAAGACGTCTGTGAGAGCCGCTGTGCAGCGGCCCGGGTCCGAATCCAGCCTGTGGCCCTTCGCTGCGTGTTGCCCCTATCTCTCACCCTCTTTCCATTCACTGTGCACTGTCCTGTTGCAAAGAAATGCCCAAAAATATCTTTAAAAAATACAGTCAAGTAATACATCACTAGCAGGTGATCCATTCAAAGGTAGGACAATGTTTAACAGAATTTCCAGAATATCAGTGAATGAATGCGTCTCCCTCGTTTCATGTAGGTATAGAGCCCCATGGGTAATTCCCATTTCGAGCACTGGCTATGACCAAATGATATTGCGAGCCATCAGTCAAAATGTAGTGGATCTTAGCGGGACTATATGGCAGTACAGCTCTCCACAGTAAACCAACCAACCATAGGCTGAGCAATCCCAACATCTGTGCACAAGGAATGTTCTGTGAGGCTGAAGCCAGCAGAGGCGGTTGATGTGGTTGGTATACTGCACTTCTGATTTGCCAAATGTAGAGTGAGGTTTCACTACCCACCTATCCACACTGTGTGTGTGTAATGACTAACGGGCTTTAAAATGAAAGAGTGAGGCAAAGAGGATAGGATGTATAGATGATCTAAGGAAGGGAAAAATGTCCATTTGAGGATTCTGGTGGAGACACTTTTAGAAACAGTGAAAGGTTTGAAAGTGCTGCGCGACCTCAGTGCTGTTTGCAGGCATAAGGTTCGAAAAGAAAATCAAAGCAAAGGAAACTAGGGACAACCGTGACTGGTCCTTACACAAGCACAAGCGTGATAGTCGGGGGACAGTGATAGAAAAAACACACTAGGAGGAACCCGCCATTAATGTTTGGACACACATTGTATATTTACAGGAGTGCAAATATAGTTTCCTGGTCTTCATTCGCTACCTGAAGGTACCTGTATTGGCATAGAGACCTGGCTGGACTGACTTATAATTCATTGAATTAAATGTATGTTTGGACCTTTGGAGACAAGGGCAAAAGAAAATGTGAATGAATGCTTGTCTCTGCCCTCTGCTGCTGTGTGGACACTGGCTGAAAGAGATAAACAGCTGGTGGAGCTGATTCTCCAGTCACTGCCATTAAAAATGGCACCTTTTCCCCAGGAAAAACACCTAAAAGAACACACCTAAAAAAATTCAGGAATAACTCCTCAACCATCAGGCCTAGATGCATAATTCTGGTCTCATTTGAAAGGTCAGAAGCTAAGGAATATAAATCCATTGTAAATTAACACATTTATTTTACCATTACAGATTGAATGGAGGTGGAATAAAGAAAAATATGATATTTTCATCCTGGCCTGGTGAAAAAAGCTTTATTATAATGCAAACCATATCTTTTACACCTGGAATGCAACTGTATATGTTTTGGCAACATTTGCTGTTTAAATGTTGACTTTTATTGGGAATTATCTTTAAAACACTATTTCTGTCCTTACAACCACGTTCCAAATAACATAAAGCTTCCAAAACATTGAAATATTGATAAAAACAGTGAATATTGATCAATATTCTTGTGACCAAAAGCACTACTATGCTTTACAGGCATATAACTTGAGAACGAATTGATTGATCCGGATTGAGCAGACCTTTCATTTGATGCGATTCTAGGATCAGACCTTTGGGGGTGCTCAGCCCCTAATGAGAATGTGGCATGCATACAATACCTTGCAAAAGTGTTCACTAATCGGTGGAGAGTATAAGTAGGCCTACTAGAGAGGAGCTGGTGCAGAGCGGAGTGGTTCAGTCAGTGGCGTCACTTTGTGTTGAAAAGCTCTGGGGGACATAAGGGCTCAGATTAGGGGCGTGAAGATACATTTGGTTCATGAGACGTGACAATGCACGAGAACAAGACAAGAAGATTTTTAGCACTATTTAGATTAAATTGAAAATGACCCGCTGTGGGGTTAGTGGACCAGTTAGGGTTAGACAGCAGTGTGGAGCTGTAGGCTCGTGATTACTCGCTCAGAGGAAGCAGGGTGTTGAAAGTGTTTGCGAATTTGTTCAGTTTTGTGTTTTCAGTTACATGCTTGCTTTCTCTTTTAAGGAAGTTGTTTTCTGTTGCTGATTGAGTTCAATTTGTTAATACAAATCTTTATTTGGTTGCAAAGAATCCTCACATATTCCTATTAGTTTAATACTCTAACACTGAAACTAAGTTTATAGCTAGGCCTACTGTTAGCAGTGTTTGGCAGGAACTGTAATAATATTACTTATTTCATTCTACATTTACTCATTTTCCACGTAACTAGTAGTGTAACAAGTTACTATTTCCAAAACAGTAATATTATTACAGTAAGTTACTAATCCAAGTAATGCTGCGGTCCTGAGTTACTGAATGCACCATCCTTGGCGTGAATGCACGACTGGTCAGCTGCACTGGACCTGATCAAGTCAGCTGTTAGTACAGTGTTTCACCTATATGCATTCAGGAGCACACTGTGTGAGCACGGCAACACTCGATGCTCATCGTTCTATACAAAACATCTACATGACAGATGGTGTCAGGGTCGTGGACATCTTGGTGGGCAGGGGCTCAAGTGAAAAAAGGACATTTTTTAAAATAAGACAAATATATTAACTCAACAACATTTTTACTTTCCTACAAAATAATCAGTTTACACAGAGACCACGGTCTTCTTTAGTATTCACTAGGTTTATCACAGGAGCAGCAACAGCAAACTATGCCACAATGTGCATGTTTTTTATGCTACTAGTTTCAAGTATATTTATGACATAGTTTCATTAATAATTTGTTTGTTTTTCATAAGGCAATACATCGTTTCAATTCTTTTGGTGTTATTGGAATACATAAATCTTCACACTAAACTGTGGCATTTAGCTGCAGGCAGAATTAAAATAAATGTTTTTTTAAATACTTTTACTTTTTGTTTCACAAGCAAGATGCCAAATGAGTAAAGATTCAGCTTCACACAGCCAGAACAGAATGAACAGAATACTGAATTGCCTGAATACATTAATGTATTGATCAAATACTTTATTGTTGCTATTATATTACATTTACCACACACACACACACAAACACACACACACACACACACACACACAATTACTGATGGTGACACTTAGTTTCACATTTGAGGGAAGGCTGCCTGTATTAGATGAGTTATTAAATGAGGAGCCGACCATCAAATTTATGAAGTTACTCTTAAAGGCACTTTTTCATGGAGTGGTCAATTTTGAGACTTTGGCCTATTTTTGCTTCCATGTCTTCTTTTACTCTAATGTAAATAAAACTTCAAGAATACACCTTTAGATGTTGTGGGTTTTAAGCCTACTTTGAATCTGTAGAATTATTCTACATTAACCAAAACAAGCTAATCTGCATATTTACAAAGCACATTTCAGAGGAAAATAAGTTCTGTGGTGTATGCTTTAGTTATTTTCTTTATCCCATTCACCTGCAGTGACTTGCAAATGTGTGAAAATAAGCACATTTTAATTAGTTAATGCCTAATTTGCATATCAGTATGGCGATTGTAATGACGTTATTAGACACAAGTTACAGTGTTCACCTGTAGTGTCTCCGTCAGTACATTTGGTTGTAAAGGCGGTGTACACCCTGGACAGGTCGCCATTCCACCTCAGGGCCGCACATAGACAGAAAACCACTGGTCATGAGATATTGCCTTAGCTAACTTCAGCTAAATTATTACATTAGCTCAGCTCATGAGTCATGCGTTAGCAGGACATAGATATTGTCTTTTGTCCAATTAGCGGTACTGGTAGTTTAGTCTTTTGTTCATTACCACTCACCTCCACACAAGCCAAGAAAAACACTGCTGGGAGAGAAGCTGGAGGGGCTGCTGTCTGTCTGTATGCTGCGCTCTGATTGGGCAGTGAGATGAGGAGCGAGATAGAGAGAGAGAGCGAGAGAGAGAGAGAGAGAGGGCATCCAAACTCAAAAGTCTCATCTTCCAACCTGATAGCCTATTCAGATTTTTTTCCCCAATAAATATATTTGTTTGACAGGGAATCTGTTGGAAACAGGAATAAATATACTGTATATTCATTCATTAAAAAAATAAAATAAAATAAAATAAGCATCCATTAAAAAGGGCACTTTCTCTTGAGGAAGAAAAAGGGCAGGTGCTGAAGCCCCTTTTTCAATTCAATTCAATTTTATTTATATAGCGAAGTTGAGTTAGTAGCATGCATTAATGGGATGAGGTTGCACTCAGAGAGAAAGAGAGAAGAGGAGAGAGGAGCTCAGTGCATCATGGGAAATCCCCCGGCAGTCTAGCCTATAGCAGCATAATTAAAGGATGGTTCAGGACTCACCTGAGGAATTCCATGACTAACTTTGGTATGCATGGAGGACTCATCGTTAACATGTACAAACTGAAATCGATCTGATAAATAGGA
>JAPMOB010239359.1:0-13199 GCA_029875015.1 Lepomis gibbosus | reverse complement strand
CACACACACACACACACACACACACACACACACACACACACACACACACACACACACACACACACACACACAGATAAATCATGACAAAATTAGTGTTCGGCTTTTGGGTTAGTACAGTAATCAGATCAAAGCAATCTTAAACTGTAGAAACAAAAAAGCATGCGACACGTTATCGTAGCTACTGACAACTGCTATTTTGCAACCTTTATGATAGGATGTTGCAAGTACTTTCACAATGACATACAGTGTTATTAGGACAGCATACTGACAGCATTTTAAAGATTGTATGAGGTGTGGAGTGAGATGGTGACAGATTGGGTAAAAAATCACTGTGACAGGAGTCCTCTACATCGAATACTAGTCAAAAACCAGCTTGGCTATTATGTTTCATGCCATTACAAAGTGAACAGACTTGTACAATGTTTTTTTATGACTACCTAAACTGATAAAATAGAATATTACAGTCAATTGATAGAGCTACATTACAGTAACACCCCAACTGTCCAGTGTTTATTTGTGAACAGATGGACTGTAATACAACTTGTGTTTGCTTGTATTTGGTTATAATGTGAAAGAGTCATGAGCCTCATTATGGCTTGGAGAATGCACACTGATTATTTTTGTACCATGGGTTACAAAAGTTACAGAGGGCAACAGACAGGGTAGAATACATGAATGTAATAAAGTCAGCATTTCCTCCAAAGTGAATTACATAAGAATCAAAGCATTGTTCAAATTATAGATGAAGTCAGTACAGGATAAAGCATCTTCCCTTCAGCACAGTGACAGACTCTGTACTGTAAATACAGTATTATGTTCAGCACCAAGCAACTGCCTGGTGTTTGTACCATAGCATCTTCCTTTCTAACCCATTTCCAGCTGTTGGTGTGCTGTACACATCATGCTGCAGGCTGGCTTATATTTAGAAATGCTGTGACAGAGTACAGCATAATGCAGGGAGAAGATAGGCAGCAGCCAGGTATCTTGTAATTCTCAAACAGCAGAGTTCCCCTTTTTGTCGGCTCTGAGAGACAGAGAAGATGAGACAGAAAGAATTTCAGTATATCTTTGTAATCGAGACAATTAAAAACTAAATGGGTTTAGTGTTGTTCAGTGGCTACAAGGCTTAAATACTGAAGTATGGCTTTAATATGGCAATATTAAAGATGGTTTACTCTGCGAATAATAAGTTATGATCATGCTGTGCAGCAGATTGGTCATATGAGTATCTCTTCATTCTACTGTCTTGATCAATTACCTTTAATTCTTCTTTCATTCACTCAGCCTTTCACTGTCAATATAATGTGAAATATACAGTAAACCTGAGATGTTTTCCTATTGTCCATTGTTTACAGAAAAAGTACAACACATGGACCCATTTCCTTCTTTGTCTTCGTTAAATTGGCCCACTGACAGAGAACAATGGCCCACTACTTACTTGGCTGTGTCTTGCAATTCTCTATCCAGTCTGGTTAGCATTGTGTTGGAGGGCAGAAAGCAAAGGTTAGTGGGGGATGTATACAAGTGACGGAGGAGTGGGGGGAGGGGGGTGTCAGTGCACACATGCAGTTGCTGGGGATTAGTAGCCTGTATCCACATTGCCATAGTGGGGTAAGTGGAAGGAAAACAAGCATCAGCGCTCTAAAGTGGCAGTGTTCAAGGTCAAAGGAGTGAGGCACAGATGCGGTGCAATGCATAAACATTTTTACAAGCACTGGGTCTAGATCAATCTGTAGTTTTCAGACTCAAGACATGCTCAGTGGCACAAGGCATGATGACACAAATGTACAAGACATGGCCCCTTTGATAATGGATAGGGTTAAAGTTTCTAGATTGCTTAAATTTTTCCATGGTTTCATCTCCATTCTTTTCCACCAAAATATCTGTGCTTGTGTGTGCCTGAAGGAGTCTGTGAGCTGCAAACAGACCCATTTACCTTTTATACTGTAGATCTATAAGTAATCATACATAAAATCCCATGTGTCATATTTAATGTGGTATTGGATGTTCCACAGAGACTGCCCTCACCAGAAAAACAACATTGGTTATTTGTTTTAATGTTCACATTTTTCAAAGAAACAAGTAGTCATGTACAGGTGGATCTCAGAAAACGAGAATATCATGAAAACGTGTTTTTTCTGTAATCCCAGTAAAAAAGTTAAACTTTCATATATTCTACCTTTGTTTTAATCTTGATGATTACATCTTACAGCTCATGGTAATCAAAAATCCATATCTCAAAATATTAGAATAAGAAATTAAATATTGACCTAAGAAGAGCCTTTAATCTCTCAGTCTGGTTCAGTACCACTTCTGACTTGACGGATGTCCAGAAGACACTCACTGACACCCTCCATAAGGAGGGGAAGCCACCGAAGGTCGTAGCTGAAAGGGCTGGCTGTTAGCAGAGTGCTCTATCAAAGCATATTCATGGAAGGTTGACTGGAAGGTTAAAGTGCGGTAGGAAAAGTTGCACAAGCAACATGGCCGCAGCCTTGCGAGGACTGTCAAGCAAAGCCAATTAAAGAACTTGGGGGAGCTTCACAAGAAATGGACTGAGGCTGGAGTCAGCACATCAAGAGCCACCACGCACAGACGTGTCCAGAAAAGTGTCATATTGCTAGTGTCAAGCCACTCCTGAACCAGAGACAGCGTCAGAACAGTCTTACCCAGGCTAAGGAGAAAAAGAACTGGACAGTTGCTCAGTGGTCCAAAGTCCTCTTTTCAGATGAAATATGAAGTAAACCAAAACATGGACAATCGCCTGGGATATTTAAAAAAAATTAATTTTACACTTACAGTTGTATTTTAGGTGTATTAGAAGATTTTCAGTTGCAATATAATGAGTTGGATGATGGTTTTAATGGTGATAATGCTACAGGTAAGGATGAAAATATATTTTCCTTTATTGCATCTCCATTTACACTTTAATAAAAATAAAAAAATAGGTTAATTTGATTCAGTTGATTTATATTCCTTAGCTTGTTACCCATCAAAGCAAACCAAAATTATGCATCTAGGCCCAAAGGTTGAGGAGTTATTATTGATTTATTTTGGGTATGTTATTTTAGGGTTTTTTCCTGGAAATAGGTGTGGGCACCTGCCCACAGTGTCAAAACAACTAGTAGCTGGTTTGCTGACAATGGTATTACTGCTGACGATGGTAAACCAGCCAGCTAGCTCGCCTGACCTGAACAGCATTGAGAATCCATGGGCTATTGTCAAGAGAAAAATGAGAGACACCGGACCCAACAGACGAGCTAAAGGCCACTATCAAAGCAACCTGGGCTTCCATAACACCTCAGCAGTGCTATGGGCTGATTGCCTTCATGCCATGACACTGTGAGGCAGTTATTTTATGCAAAAGGAGACCTGACCAATACTTGTTTACCTGGTATTAACCTTTTACAGAATGTCTATATTTCTATATTATACATTCTTTAATCTAATATTCTAATATTTTGAGATATGGATTTTTTATTTTCATGATCTGTAATATGTAAGATTAAAAAATATATATATATATAATATCTATAAATAGAAATATTTCACTTTATGTGTAATGAATGTAGAATATATGAAAGTTTCACTTATTTACTTAAATTACATAAAAAAATTAAACTTTTTCACTATATTCTAATTTTCTGACTGTCCTCTCAGTAGGTTGTTGGTCACTGCCCTTTGGAAAAATGCTTGGTGCCAATAGTTGTAACTCATCTCACTGGAAACTACTGTTAAAATGCTGTACCTCATATTCTTCTACACTGTGGGAATATTATGAGAAAGTCTAGTCTGTGCTGCTGGTCTGTACAAACCGCTGACACTCTGAACCCTTTTTAACTACTCATACTGACAGAGAAATGTGGGTTTCCCAGTTTGGAGTTCGTCCCACTATGCACTGCATCTAAATTCCTTAATAGCAAACAATTAGACCAGTCTAGATTTGAGAGTGACTGTGTATATCAGTTAGTGCAAGCTGCCTCAGGGTCTATATGTCTGTTAGATGTCACAGATGAGAAGGGAAACCAATTTGAAGGGAAAGCCACATCACAGACTGACAGAAGTAAGAAAATCAATATCTTGCTCATTAAGTGTTGGATAAGGAGACAGCCAAAGGTCAGTCAAAGGTTAGATCCCAGCATGAGAAAAGTCACAGTAACATTACAGGATTTATCAGGGAGACTAAACCAACTGACAGGGTTTGGTCAGATTACTGTGAAATGTAATATCAGTTACTGAATACAAATTAGATGGCAATTTTTGTAATTAGTAATGTAATTGTAATCTAATTTGAATACCTTTGGATTACTTCAAAATGAAACATTGAAAATATAGCACCTTGTGGCACCAAAAAAAATGGATGCAGCCACAAAAAGTTTCACAAAAATATTAATTGTATGTTCTGCATTTACATTAAAATCAAATTACCCTTACAAAAAGAGTACTGGTACAACTGCAGGTGTACTATAAGTATTCTACAACATGTGGGATTCGGTTTCTTTTGTGTAGATTTTTGTTGCTGCTGTTTTGTAATCAAAGGCTGCATGGAGGCCTATGCTTGTAACACAAGAGGAGCACTTAATACTAAAAATGTTCATCTTCCAATTAAGGAATCAAGGAATAAAAATTCCATTATCCATAAATCATATTAGAAAACAAATATTAGTTAAGTCAAAATAAACAAAACTGGCAACCTGAGAGGAGGAACTTACTTTGATATACAGTAGAACATATCCAGCATTTAGAATTGGTCAAATCAAATTCAAATCAAAAACATGTAAGGGTAAATTTCACAACTTTAAAATTGCCATGTTTTAAAGATGTAATCAAAAAATGTAATCAAGTAATCCTTGAAAATGTAACTATAATCTAATTACATTTTTTCAAATGTAATCTTGTCTGATTATAGCTACTTATTTTTGTACTCTTATTAAATAATCCTGATTACATGTAATCCATTACTACCTAACCCTGCCAACTGATGAATGCAGGCAGGTTAGGTGAGTTACCTCATGCATGCAAATTTGTGTATACCCATCTCCTCGTCATACCTTGGGGCAGAGTAAGAGATGCATGCCTTATTTAGGCACTTAAATAAAAGCTTGCACTGTGTTTGTTTCCCTTTTCCAGTGTGTATTTATTGAGTAAGTATTTGTCTCTGTGATGTGATTACATCAGAAATGACAGTATCTGTCATTCACCATAACCTAGAAAAGGCTATACAAAACACACATTAATATCTAAAGATGCTTGCAGATCCAAATAAAACAGCAATCAGTATCTTGAGGATGTTTTAGTCATTGAATAGCTGGAAACAAAATATTCTACCCTTCTGAGCTTTTACAGACTTGTCAAACAGATTTTAAATTTCACTGGCAAGTCTGGACTTGCCACTACAGTGAAGGAGAGGTAGTTGTGTCTCATGGTTCACCTGTCACTCTATGCATATCATGATGGCAGGCTGTCACCTAAAATAAAAGGGCAAGGTTTGCTGACAGACTATATGTTATTGATTATTTTGAAAGGTTACAATAGCCCTTACAAATAGTTTTCAAACAAGGGCAATGTCACTCTAAATAGCAGTAGTATTGTTTCCACCTATTGTGGCCACAGAAAAGTGAAGCGCAGATATAGTGAATGTTGAAAAAGGCAGACTCACTTGACGATGCTGGGTGGAATGTGGACATACTCCATTGGGATGATTTCTCCAAGTTCCTGCAAACTATTCACATACTTGATCTTACTGCTGAACTTGGAGCTGTAGAAAACAGAAATCATAAAGGTTTGTCTGAGTGGAATGAAATAGTCTTCTCGAAAATAGCTAGGGCCATAAAGAGTGTAGACCAAGTGTGCCCATTGATGAGGATATTAAAGTACTGACCCTTTAAACTGTGATAAGTACTGGTAGCATCTTGTAGTGTGTGATGAGTGTTCTACAGTTCAGTGTGTGTCATGTAAAGTATAACAATGAGACCTTATGAAGGGTCTGGTGATTCCCAACAAAGTCCGTATGAACCAGGAGGGATGGACAATGATGAACATCTTAAGGTTTTTCTTCAGTCTGTGAGACAAAAGGAGAGGCAGAAATTGTGTCCAAAGATTATCAGTAACTAACTTATTCACTCAATAAGTGTTAATTATTTGAAATTCCTGCTGTCGGGTATAAAGTACACATTAATATAAGAGTGGTATGACAATGATATCTTCACAGTGAAGTTGTTCAGCTTTAGAAGATAAAAATAGTATTGATAGTGTGGTAAATGCACAAAGTTTTATAAATAACAAAAGTTAGGTGCAGGTCAAGATATTTTAAAAAGAAGATGGCTGCACACTGACCACCAATGATTTTATTGTATGACTGATGTTATTTACTGTCTGCCATTTTTTGGATATTAAATTGACATACTACATAACATGTCATCAAATATTGCCACAAGGGAGTGAGAAAAGTATTGTCTTTCACTACAGTACTACTTTATGTTCACAATTCCACAATGCATTGCATTTTCTCATCGGTGACGACACAAAATGATAATGATTCATAAGTCAGAAATCAATTTACTGCTACTGCTTCACTCCTTTACTGATAAGGAGTGAACAGTCACAGTTCATATTGAGTGACATTATTACAGTCAAAAGGTACAACTGCACAGTTGTTGAGCATTAGGTATAAGATGAATGCCCCCTACTGGCCTCGTTATGAAACTGTTGATGGGACATCCAAACATCCAAATAAGAAAAACAATTATCAACCATGGTCATGGTTATGTCCTGTATCACAATGAAAACTTAAAGATACAAGCACATCAGCAAGTTGACACTGTAATGTATTACTGTAAGTTTGGCTAATTTTGTATTTTCTAAGGAGCACGTAATAAAACATGTTGCAAAAGGGAAATTGATTTATTATTCATTTCTTAATAGTTAATTTTTTTTAACTTACATTTGACCCACTTACTTACTGTGAAAATTACCTTCTGTCTATCATTTGGTAGCACTTTTTCATCCAGGTAAAGCCTGGCATCCTCCTGCGAGGTGTGGCACCATTCAGGTAAACAATCATGTAATCTTCTGCCACCATTAGTTCCAAGGTACTTATTACATACCTACATACACAGACAATAGACACTGTGATAGGCATATGTTAACACATAAAGACTCTCACAAAAGCAACACAAGCAAGTTTCATGTTAATTAAATGGTATAGTATACATTATACAAGAATTTATCAATTAAATTCACATTTAATTGTGTGGTTTTGGTTTGGGGCTGTTTTTCATGATGAGGGCTAGGCCCCTTAGTTCAGATTGAGGAAAATTTTAATGCAGCACATCATGATATTTATGCACAAAAGATTGCTCCAGCTTTGTGGCAACAGTTTGGGAAAAGTCCTTTCCTGTTCTGTTTGGTGTGAATTAAGTGTGTGAATCAAATGACTTGACCTCAACCCCATCCTGCACCTTTGGGATGAACTGGACCACTGACTGCAAGCCAGGCCTTTTTTGCTCAACTATAATCTATTTTTGCAAAACCCTACACACTAACCACAAAACATCCATCCATCGTCAACCGCTTATCCTGCGTACAGGGTCACGGGGGGGCTGGAGCATATCCGAGCTGACACTGGATGAAAGGCGGGGTACACCCTGGACAGGTCGCCAGTCCATCACAGGGCCACACATAGACAAACAACCAGTCACACTCACACCTAAGGGCAATTTGGGAGACACTAATTAACCTAGCCTGCATGTCTTTGGATGGTGGGAGGAAACCAGAGAGAACCCACGTGGACATGGGGAGAACATGCAAACTCCACACAGAAAGGCTGGGACAACCGGGGTTGGCTGTGAGGTGCCAGTGCTAACCACTGCGCCGCCCAACCACAAAATAGTATACCAAAAAAGCAAAACATTATACCATGTTATACCAACATTATTATATTATATATCGCTTGCAAAAGCAAACAATTCTTGCAAAACTCTTTACAAAACTGCTACGCCCTACAAAGAGAAAACACTTTTTCTGTGTGTAGGGCGTAGTAGTTTGCTACAAAGTTTTGTCATACATGTAATTCAGTAAAAGACACATACACACAGGTGTCCAAATGTGTAAAGTGTATTCCTAACATAAAGTTCTTATGTAACACTCAAACAAAAGCTCAGTAGAAGACAACAGAAACATTTGGGCTAAAAAAAAAAATCACAGGAAAAATTTTGTGGGTTTTAGCCATAAGATTTCATCCAAATCATAGCAATGTTTTATTCAGTGTTTTAATGATCTAAAAGTGTTTTCACATGTGTCAATGGAAAATGTCAATTGGCAAAATAGTAAAGCATAATAGAGACCAATGTTTACAGTTTTGCTAGAAGTCTGCTTTATTGAGAGTAAAAGCAGAGGACATGCATTCAGTTTAGCGCACTTATTAAATGATTTGGCTACTAATGTTAATGGTTTTAGAAATAGTGCTTAAAGAATGACTGTTAGCATTCAGAAAAAACAATGATGTTTAAAGATGTTTAACTATCACAAATGGGTGTAATGTTCGGGTTCCCATGTGACTTGTTTACATGTCTGCATATTTTTGATCATTGTGTAGCTTCACTTACAGAAAAAGGTTTTCCATTACATAATTGTAATTGTCACAGTTGCTGTCCGGCAGGAAGCATGCCGCAAACACGATGATGGCATTCTGTTCAGCGTAATAACCTGAAAACATATAACATGAGCACAAAAAAAGACACTCACAGTGGGTCTCACTTACGGTACATACTGTATGCACAAACCTGCGCTTTCATCCTGTATGAGACCGTTGGCTGGCCCATCAGTTAGCACCATTGTTTACATGGCAAATGCTTATTTCTTAGTCTACATTTGGGTCATTCATATGTGTTTTAATGGGAGTTTATAACCCTCCATCTTTCCACATTTACTGCAAAAGGGGCTTACATGGGAAATGCAGGGCAGAGATGTGTCCTCACAAAATAATGGCATGCGGGTCTTCAGTTTCCAAACAAGGACATTTTGAGATAAAACACTAGCCCTTTCACTAGCAGTTTGTAATATTTAGCTGGAACTGATTTACTGTAAGTTCAGTGATTCAAGTGCATAGTAAGATGAGAACTGTTCTGATCATACCACTCTTCTCCTTTTCACTGTGTAGTTATTTCTATAGTATTACAAGTTATCAACAGAGTTGATGGGCATTCAAATTCAGTAAGCAGAATCAGAATATGACAGGGCACAGTTGGAGTCTGGCAGCCATGGTTCAACAATTATATGAATTGTTGGGAATATAGTTATCTTAAAAGGAAAAACTCATAAGTTAAACCAGACAGAAACAATTTGGTATTTTCCAAAACTAACAGAGTGCTTCCCTTTGAAGAATAAGGTTCAAAGCATAAGATGAAATATATGAATCTAACAAACAAGGGGAAAGATTAGACTGAATGGTGTGCTTGAAAACAGAAGCAATCAGAAGAGATCAAATGATCAAAAGCTGCGAAACATACAGGAGAAACTGGTAGGCATGGATTTTAAGCATTTGTGTTTGCATACCTCCATGAGAAATCACTCTTTTGTATGGCTCAATGCACTTCATATCTATGCGATGCTCCTGTTCGCCAATCACCACACTCCTCCACAGCCTGTTATCTCTGCTCTCATCAGCTGATTGATGTCCTGCGGTGACCTCACTTGATGCTGCTCCTTCACCTAGATTAGACTCCCCTGTTTGTGACATAAAGACAGCTGAAATGAAAATTAACTTTTACAAGACGACATAACAAAAATATACTGTTTTTTGGACAATATAGAGTCTACAATGTGAGCATGTTTGTGTGTCTGTCGCATGCCATGTTCGCACATTTAGACATCTATCTATCTTCAGGTGTGTGTGTGTGTGTCTGACCATGTTGGCTGAACTCTTCTGCCTCGTCAGGTGTTTCTAGCCCATCTATGTTGACATCCAGGTCATCACCAGTATCCAAGGCCTCATCCTCTGTGTCCAGGGCATCTTCTGAGAGAAGAGACCCCTCACTGTGGTCCAAAGATACATTCATTGGTGGAGCTACCAACCTTCTCCTTTGATTGGACCCACCAGACAGATCCGCAGAAGAAGAAGGATCTGGTCAGAGAGAGGTGGTTGAATTTTTTTCTTAGTTTATTAATTTGTTTTTTTAGAAAAAGGTTATAAATAGAAGACAATTTCAGAGCAGCAGAGAAGTTCTTATGAAAAAAGGGGAGTACATTTCTACTTGTGTTATGCATTTGTTAATTGTTAATCCAACTACCTTCTTAGTCAAAACAGTTTCTTTAACTTTCACAAAACATTAACTATTTATATTCATCTTATAATATACCTGTAAGCCTATTCCTCTGATATTTTACGTATAAGGTGCAACAAAAATCAGCGCTAAAATGTCTAAAGATTTTAAATGACAGGAGCCATTTAATGCTGTTTATTTACCTTCTCCATTATCCATCTCCTCAGCAGCTTCCTCACTAGAAGCCATCTTCATCCCTGGTGCACCGTCTCCCTGTTGGGAGTGTCTGCTCAGAGACACAGAAATACAATAATGAGCCACAACATAAATTATCATTGCTATCAACACTGCCACCATAGGTACAGCTATGCATAGTATTGGGCCAAACAAGCTAAAGACAATCATCTACAAAGATAATAATGTAACATTTCCTGTGACATTGAGTGAGGAAGAGTTTAAAATCTGTTCATTTGACTCTGGACATGAAAGATTACAGAAGTAACAAAGGAGACGGAGAGAAGCGACTCACTGCTTCATTCCCAGGCTGCACATGTGGGCTGAAGCAACAATACTGAGCAGTGTTGCTACATTTGCTACCTCCCCCCAACCAAAGCCCCTCTAACAGACTCTGATTAACATAAGGCCTAACAATAGAGAGAAGCAGAACAGAGAAACCAGTACACATGATTATAGAAACAAAGACACACACATCTCTGTCTTACGACACCTACCTTTCCCTCACTCTCACTGTCTTCCCACAGCACGAGTAACTGAACCACTCTTTTTCCACAAATAAGTCACATGACCACTTAATTATGGAAATGTCTGTTGTGTACATGTGTTTGCCTACACTGAGTGAAAGACAGGGGAGGGTTTTGTATCCAAAGAGGGGGCGGGTCCTAAGAATCACAAAGTGGGGCAAAACAAGTGCCATGATGCAACTGCTAATGAGGAACAATTAAGCTGCAGTGTACACACACCCACACTTCTTATTGTATTCATGTACACACACTGCATATTGATTCCAGAAAAAGACTTTTAGACTTTTGGACATTTGATTGAGAAAAAAAACCCATCTTGGTTAAGACATAATGTGAAAAAAAACGGCTTTGGTATGAAGGAAACAATGTTGTAAGTTAAAGGATTAACAGTTTTAGATTGATCTGTGCTGTCCCTTTGTGGTAACAAACAGTAGTGCATTTCTTAGACCTATACATATCCACAGTTGAGCTCTTGCTCGCTCTTACACAAACTTATAATGGACAGAAAACCCATACAATCATGTTTCAGCTTTAAAGAAAGACCAAGAAAAAATCTGAAATTACATTGTGTTTTTGAGGCTATTAATTGCAAATGCGATGGGCGTACCAATTGTGTTATTATTCGATTCCAGACAGCACTAAGAATGAAAGTGCTAAACTTGTTGAACTAAGCAAAATTGAACGCTCACCTTTCCAGGAGAAAGTGAACATATTCCTCAGGCACATACCGCGCATGATCTTCCCTCTCAGAGTGTACATCTGATTGGTAGAATGGCTGTCCATCGAACTGGCAATGAGCGTGGTCTGACTCATACTGACTCTGGCCATCAGCTTGATACTGAGAGCACTGAAGTTCAGAAGCGTACAAAGAGTTGGAGTCCTCTCCATACTGGCTTTCAGCCATATATTGAAACTTTGAACCTGGATCATTTGCGCTGCAGTCAGGATTAACTCCAGGTCCAAAATAGCTCTCAGCCTGCTCAGACCCGTACTGTATAGCTGTGGCATCAGTTGTGAACTCAGCATATACATCTGTGGTGTTTTGCTGGCTGTTGGATTTAGTATCTAAGCAGGTTGGGTGGGCGCCCTGGTTTTCAGTTCTTTGGTCAATGTGGTGGTAGTTGTAGCCATATTGGGTTTGAGCCTGAGTTACATTCTGACTTCCTGTCCACTGGTATGCAGCATTCTCATTGGTTGGCTGGGAGGAAATTTGCGATGTCACATCTTGGAGTCTTCTTATATGGTGATAGAGGATGGGGGATCAGCACAGAGGGAAGGAGAAATTCAGAAAGAATTGTAAATACAAATGGTATGCAGTGAACCTTATCCATCTGTGCCTTCAACTCCCCGCTATAATCTCATTAGAATAATTTAGTGCCTTGCACGGTCAAATTTTCAGCATATTCAATAAACTGGTGAGTTTCTTACGTTCACATTAAAAGGTGAAGTAAGCGATTCTGGAGAAATACCATGACAAATACCATAATACATAGGACACAGCAAGTAACGTAACTAACATTATTTTAATTGTGGGTTAGTAAGCTGTTGCTATGGTGCTTTCAGACCAAAAGTGAAGCAAGTGTTTGGGGCAGTGAGTTTTCATACAAAGTCAATGCAAAGACGCGTAGAGCCGCAGTTTCCTGTCGAGTGGCGCCGGTGACACGAAGGCGAAGCTACAGAAGCGTCTTGCTGCCATGGCAGAAAGAAAAAAACGGTATATTTATCACGTTATAATGTGAAACTTTTCACATTATAACATGATAAGTTTATTGTTATAACACAAAACCTTTCACGTTATAACATCATAACTTATGTTGTTATAACGTGATAACTGTGTCTGCATTGTTATAATATGAAACTCATGTTTGAATGAGGAAAGGTGTGCGCAGAGCGGACAAATAAAGGAATATGGCTCATTTACAGGATTTGATTAAGTTCTATTTGATGCTTGGATTGAGACATGGCAAGATTTTGCAGTTACTGAGCACTGTGAATAATATTGCGATAAGTATGCGCACTCTCAGAGGCATTTTGAAATGCATGGGGCTATACAGAAGGAAGAATGAGTCCGACCCTCTGGCATTAGCATCATTTCTCATTGATCAGCTGGAGGGACACGGAAGGTTCCACGGATACAAGCTACACCATCTCTGCTGCATCCAAGTTGTGTATGATG
>JAPMOB010239355.1:0-11050 GCA_029875015.1 Lepomis gibbosus | reverse complement strand
ACCCTCCTCCCCCTTCTCCTCCTCCTCTTCCTCCTCTTGCTCGCTCATGTTCGATTTCTTTTAGCCGACCACTTGATGAGGCTGTGGTCTTTCATGCTACACCCTGCCACTACACACACGCACCCCTTAGGTCGCACAGCTGTATGTAGGTCAACCCCGCCTTCTCCTGTTTCTCCCTGCCTCCCCCCTCCTGTTCAGACTGCCCTACTTTCAGCTGGATCCAGAGTACCAATGACATCATCCTTTTCTCCTCTTTTTTTCACATTTCTGCTAGCAAGCATTAAGGCTGCCACTGACTGTACCGCTTTTCCTCCTCACCATCATTTTCATCATCCATAATCTCCTCCACCATGACTATCATGATAACCATCGAGCTAAATATAGACCCTGTAGCGTGGGATCTGGTGCTGAGGATTTGGTCCTTCGGTTCACATTTGTATCTGTGGCTCTCAATCGCTGCTGTGCATCCACAGCAGCTCTGTTGCTAGGGAGATCATTGCTAAAACACCGGCACTGGCAAAACAACGGCAAACCACCCTCACACTCTGTTTTATATTCAATCCAGTCTTTCAATCTGTCCGTCACTCTCATTCTCTCCTTCACTTTATATTCAGTCCACCTCCCTCTGATAGTTGTTTTCTCTCCATATATCTCACACAAAGGGTCCTTCAATGGTTCTGTGGTCATTTTGATGATATTAGAAAATTTTTATCATACATGACTGTTTTCAACCTTTCATCTTGCATGCAGTGCCTGCTGCAATGCCTGGTGATAAATAGTTTTTTTTTTTAGGTTCAATCATTATAAGATGAGGCTGTAGGGATTCAAATGATCTCATATTTTATAAGTAAAAGCAAAAATGCTAAATTTAGAAAATTAATTAAAAAAACATAGTAATTCATTTCTAGAGTTTAATTTTCCACCTCCAAATTACACTGCAAAATGCCTTCATCTTATAAAGTCATTTATTTCTATTTTTGAGTTCTAAAATTTGTGCTGTTCAAACAAGTAGAAAGAATTTGGCTCTTATTTATTGAAAGTTCTTAAAATAGTTAAGTTAAAAGAAGTTTGCACATAGCAAAGGCCTATGGCAGAAAGCTCTGCAGGTACTGGCTATTTGATGGTGCAACACAGTTAATCCATAAAAAAACAGTACATTTAGAAAGAAAATACATTTGGGAACATTTCAAGCTTTATTAAATGGTTATTTGTATTATAATTAATGTCATATTCAGAACTATATCACCTTGGTGTTATGAGAAACCCTGGTCACAGCAGATGGAGCACTGTTACGGTTCTACTGTATCTAATAACATTTGAAACTGACACTATACAATACAATCATACTTTTCAATAACTATTTAGTCTGTGTGCTGTATTTAGCCCATAGGATAATGTAGACTCAGTCACCACTTAATATATGCACCTGAACAATCCAATACAGCTGTTGCCATTAAGTCTACTTTAATGATGCAAATTATGTTTAGTCTTTTATCACTGTCATATAGGTGCTATTTCAATTATGTTTTAGCAGACAAAACCTTTGAAACACCTCTCAATGTAATGTAGTCCAGTATTACACCACCTTTCACTATGACCTCAATAATAAACAGATGATTGAATTTTACACATTTCTGAAAATGTCACCATCATAATCTTTGTAAAGGAGAATTTATGGCAGGACTGATGTACTGAATCAGAACGGATTCTATAGCTCTACCAAATAAAGTGGACACTGACTGTATGTGTCATGCATTCTTCTTCTTGTTATTATTATTATTATTATTATTATTATTATTATTATTAAAATGACAGGTGGAACAGAGAAAGGTCAGTATGGACTTATGAGGATGGGGGAGCTGAATACATGCACACATGTCACAATGTTATGTGTGAAGTCATCTGGCCAAAGAAACTGCACCACATAGAACCATTCAGACCTTCTAAAGGTTATATACTGTAGCCAGTGGAGCTTGATCAGATATAATAAATATCCTTCATTAAATAATATTCCTTAAAAACCTCTCACACCCTACACAACACTCTCCTGGTCCTTCAACAGAACCCCATTTCCTGAGAGTGTACACCGGCTTTTCTTCATCTTCCCTCTGCCTCCCTCATCTGTTTTGTCATCTGGTTTTCCGCCGGCTGCTCACCATCAGCTCTCCATGCTGCCCCTCCCTCCGCCCCCCTCCGTCTTCGTCTCCTCCAGCATTCCTTCATTGTCTTCCTCACTTATTCGCTTCCTATTTCAGTGGATCTATCCTACCCCCTCCTCCTCCCTCAGACTGTCCTTGTCTCTTTTCTTTGTCGCCCATCCCCCTCTGTCTCACAGACCCTCCTCATCCTCATCATCATCTTCGCTGTCACTAACTCAAATGAGGTATGATTTAATTGCAGCGTCACCTTAACAACCGACTGCTTGTATCTGTTTATGAATTTGGTTTATGTCTTGAACGTTAAAACGAGGTTAATAAGATTAACTGTTGAGCAAAAGGAAACCGGGTCACTACAAACATGGACATAAATCTAATTCATGTGCTTTTTTTTAGCGTTTTTATTTACATGAGGGCAATAAAACTGTTGCAGACAAACTAGAACGTATGCTGTGATTGTAGCTGTGCAGTTGTTAGACTGTTATGACTGAACTGCAGCTGAAACAAACAAGTTCAATTTCTATCAAATGTCCTTGAGCAAGGCACTGAACCTCTAGTGCCTAAATTATTCTGAGTTTGTCTGAAAATATGAGAAGTTGTTATTGTGAAAAATGATTCCTATGCTCAGGGCACGAAAGCCTCCATAGCCTCGTCTTTCACTGCTCCTGTGAAGGACGCGTGCTGTCGTTTACGTCTCCTGCCTTTCTTCTTTAATGTTTCCCTCAACAAATCTCAACCATTCGCTCTTTATAAAATGACTAAGAGTTACTCTGCTGTGAACTCTCCTGACATTTTACAAAAAAGTATTCAAGCTTCACTGATGCCAGCTCACGGTCATTGTCTGTTTGTTTCCACCTCGTTTTCACACATCTAAACACATCAAATATGAACATATATTTAATTAAGATTAGATTTCACATTTAGAATTCAAAGCTGCAGATTTTAAACAGAAGAATACAACTTCTAACTAATCAAACCGATTTGCTGAAGATCAGGAATTTTAAACCTGAAAAAAATATAAATATACATACATAAACACAATATTAGGTGCTGCTGCTGACTATTTTCCCTGTCCAAGACTTATTTCTAGACACCACTGACATGTAGATTGAATTTCAGGGAGGGTTAAAAGCTATTGGTTTGTCTGCTTAGCCTTTAGATTTTATTTCTAAGAAACTTCTTCCCCCCTCTGCTCTCTCTCTCTATCGACCGGCCTGTCTTTGTCACTCTATAAACTTCACACTAAACACAAGCCGGGGCAGCAGTTTGGCCCAGAGGCAGTGCCAGCCACAGAAACAAAGCTTTCTACTTCAATCTTTAACATTGATGAGAGTAATGTACCGCAGCCTAGACTCAGTGTGTCTGCTGGGAAAATGATAATAAATCTGCTGCACCACAATGGCTTTGAGCCAAGCACTAAAGACTTTACTTTTTAGTTTTGTTTGATTGATTCGTTAGGCAAAACTTAGATAAATTAATCTACTGATTTTGAGACACATCACACAAACTAATTGGAGGTCCTAACAGATGTTTACTTGGGTTTGTATATTTGCATATATTACTTTGTAGGGAAGAAAAGTCCCAAGACTCCCAAAAGACTAAATAACCATCTATTTTCATACTTTTTCTTTGTGAACTGGAGTGAATAATGCTTCCTAGCTGGAGCAGGATGACCCAGTCCACCAATAAAACAGGGAAGATGAAGTGCTTCCAGTTTTTTATACTAAGCTATCACTTAGCTCAGACTCATGACGGAGCCTCACCTGCGCTTGCGCAACTTCTTGTTTTCCGTCTTGAGCACGTGGAGTTTCTTGGCAAAGCAGACGATGATCATGAAGAGCAGCAGGACCACTAGAGCTGAAGCGCCCACGGCCAGACACATCACCTGGAACTCGGTCACCACCGACTCGCAGCGAGCACCCTTGTGCCAGATGTAATCCTGGACGTTACATCTAAAGGAGGAACAGAGAGTGAAAGAAGAGAGAATAGAGGACAGAGGGAGGGTGGTTGAAAGGGATAAAGGTGGAAGGAAAAGATGAAGAGAAAATGGAAGAAATGGTAGATGAAGTTTTAAAAAATAGCAACATAATAGAGAGGATGGGAAGTGTGAAGAGCAGTAAGTTGTGAACAGACAAGGAGAAAGGAAAGAAAATAGAGAAATAGAACAAAAGAGGAAATGGTTAGTTTGGTAAAACACCTTAATGATTCCACGAGATGCTCAGATTCAGTAAATTGTGTGTAAGCGTGTCAGTTTTTACATTTCTAGCCATAATTTTTCAGTTGTGTTTGTTTTGAGCGAATTTAGAACATTCAATATTTAATTTTGGTTATATTTAAAGCACCATTACGTAACTTTTCTATCATCTAACAGCTGGTGGAGAGCGGTGCTGGTGTCGAGCCAGAGCCAGGTGAGTGGGCAACATAATAATTGGGCTACATTAGCTAATGGTAGAGGCAAAGAGAGAGAAGAAGATGTAGACGAAGGAAACTAAGAAATGAAAAAGAGAGTGACCAAGCAGGAGGCTGCCGGATGTTATCGAACGCTTTTTGAAATAAAAGTTGGAAAGACAAATTTCTGTTGGACTAGTAAGTAATATTATTATGTCTTGTGTTGTCACACTTGCTTGACGTTTGGCTGTGTTAGCAAAGTTGTTGACTTGCTAGTTTTTAATTAGAAAAAAAGGATAATGTCCTCACTTTGTGTGTCTGAAAATAAAAAGTGAAAAAGAAAATCAGAGCCGGGGCGTTTTCCATCTATAAACACACTCGCTGTCACACACAAACACACAACTCTGTCAACACAATCATAAAAGACATTTGCGTTTATAAGATCTAACACAATGCATATGGGTATCCATGTGTAGATGTACATTATATGCGCATATGTGCACACACACAAAAACACACACAGCCGCCATCTGAGTCCCAGACTCCCTCCGTAACCATTTGGCAGAGTACGGTGTCCGCCTGGGGACGTAAACGACAGAGGCAGATGGCTTTGTCTACCGACTGTTTGGCGTGTCAAATGGCAAATCTATTTCACCGCTTAACGAGACTATAACTCTGGTGAGCGACGCTGTTTCACTGTCACATGAGTGGAAGAATGTGTAGCTGTGTGACCGTAGGACCTGCTTCCATTAAAAACACGCCTGTTAAGATTTATATCTGGTGTCTTTCAGGACTAACTAATGCGACAACTAACTATGTGGCGATGGAAGCTGAATAATTCAATCAATATAACTGATCATTATCCAACGTTTTAAAAGATCATTCTCCTATATTTATGCTTAATAGAAGCCAGTCAGTATCTCTACCATGTGTCAACATTACTTTCATGCTTGCAGTCTTTTTGTCCAAGAAGACATCCAGTTTAAGGTTGTGGGTTTATGGGCGTAAAAGCAAGTCAACTCTTTTTGACCACAGTGTTGTCAAAAAGCCTGACACAAACGTAGACACACACAAAGTAAAAATACAAAACTGCCAATGGTATTTCAAGCGTGAAGAAAACAGAGCTTGTTATCCTACTCATGTATTTTTCATAGATGTCAGAAATGTTGTTTCATTAGTTTTTGAGCACCTTAATACTCACTTAAAACCAAAATGACCACAGAAGCTCTAAGTTTATGTTCCCCCACTGCTAAAGTGGATAAATCGGTAGAAAAAGAAAATGTGTAATTAACAAATGACAAAGCAGTTAACTGTTTGTATACACACACACAGTTGAGAGGGTATGAAATGAATAGGTGTCGGGGCGTATGGCTGCTCCGGCGACGTTCTCTACATGCTAAGCAGACTCCTTTCACCGACCGATTTCCTGTATCCTTCCTGAATCCTTGACGCTTTTATTTTGCCAGCTGAAGGGATCGCTGGCAACGAGTCAGAAGACATTTTGAGTGTGGGCATATGTGAGAAAGAAAGCGAGAGAGGCACGATGCCCAATGTCACATTTTCAAGTAGACTTCAATCTACTCAACCTCCGCGCTATTCTGCACTCACACAAAGAAGAGGTTTATGTATGTCAGAGTTAGACGGAGGGAGGGCGGAGGAGGGATGCAAATAGAAAGCGAGAGGGATGCATAAAGGAAGAAGGCGAGAGAGGATGTGCTGGTCGTCATGGCAACTCAGCTGAGCGGCAAACGGAGCAGATGCGGCGCTGACATGTCATTCCATCACACGCATCCTCGCTCAGCCGTCCAGAGGGACAGAGGCGTGCTTTAACAGCTAGTTCCCATTTATTTTCTTTCTTCCTTTATTTCCTTCCCTCCCTCCCCCGCCTCCCCACCCTTCTCTCCCACTTCTTGTCTTCTTGAAAATCTCTTTTCTTGTTCAATGTCTCTTTACCCTCGCCATCTTTGGTCCCTCCCATCTCTACTTCCTCCTCCTCCCTCCTGCACTTTGCCAAGCGCCTCCAGCTGAATCATGTCTCTGCTTTCAGTTTGTGCAACAGATTTTTTCCCCTCTATTTTTTTGACATTAGGAGGAAAACACAGCGGTCCGTCTGTGAATGTTTTGGTTTGGTTGCAATCATACAGAAATGAGAAAACAATTTAGCTGAACTGTACTACCATGTATTTCTGGTGTATCCAAAGCATATATATCTTATTTATCTGTGCCATAGAGCTCCATTATGCTTCTAAAACTGTGAGACTCAACCGTGGGATTTAGCTTTGAGCTAAATGCTAATGTCAGCATGCTTATAGGCTCAAGCTGATAATGCTAACATGCTGATTGTGATGAAAACAGGTGTAATATTTACAATTTTTTAGTTTAGCTTGTTAGCATGCTATCGTTTTCTAATTTGCCTGTCTGAACAAAAATCCATCGGATGACTTGACCAATTTCAGGTCGCACGTGATTGTGCTGCTCATGACATTTCTGCATTTCAAAGTAAGTGAATAGCATGCAGTCTTTCTTTGAGCCTTCATTATTTTATTATGTTAATGTGACGCAATAAGTATTAGCTTGTGTTTATTTGTTATCTAGCACATACTTTCATATACATTTCTATTTAGATTATTAAAGTCATGAGGATGCTTTTGGACAACTTTTTGGGTTCCTAAAGAGGTGGGCTTGCGTTGCGCTATTTTTCTTTTACTCTTTCAGGCAGATAAAAGTCACAAAAAACTTCAATTCTTATTACTAGTGGGCTCTTACTAATGTAGTTGAAACATTTGTGCAGAATGGCCACGTGTTGACACTGAAAGATGTAAATATTACTAGAAGATATTTACAAATGTTTATTTATAAAAGTCAATTTAATGTATTCACTTTTTTTTAATTTGTGAAATTTGCAGATCCGATTTATATTTATATATGTTTACATTTGTGGAATAGTATTTTATATTGACAGATTACACAGATGACACACAGATTGTCGATCTGTTCAAACAAATAACACCGAGACAAATCTCCATAGCAAATCAATGAGCCACACCCTCACACTGGGTGACGTGTCCCTTCTTTACACACACTAGTTTAGTCAATCGCACATACACATCCTTGCTGCTGTAAATACTCATTAGGGCATCTACCCGATTCCAGGACTGTATTAGATCACATATAGTGCAGGATTCCTTCCTCACTTCCTGGCTGGAGTGCTGCTCGGCAGCCACTTCACTGGTGAGTTTTTCCTGCAATACATTCATAGTTTCTGGAGATAGACACGCTGTTGGGGCTACAGGGTACCAGATGTGTATTAATGTGCAGCTGAAAAGTTTCCCCCACAAATGCACTATTTTTATTAAGTTATTTTTTTGTAGGATCTGTTGACAATAAAATAAATACAGAATGACAATATCCATTAAGATGTTTTGGAATCTTGCTTAACAAGCAGACACAAGAGGAAATAGTTCTTGGCTGAAATTTGAACAGAACATTTAGAATTGGATTTCCTTCTCCAAAAGTCTCACGTTCAGGGCAGCTGCTCAGAGCAGAAATCAAATTGGAATGGACTCCTCATCAGGGACGAAAAACTCTCACTGTCAAACCTCTTTTAAACATTAAAAAACCAATTCCCCTCTGGCTGAGATGTGTCCAGCAGCCTCCCTCTTTCCCTCTCCTTCCCTTGTAAAACCACCCACGTGTCCAACATGCCTTCCCATTGTGTCCCACAGCACAGTTTTTTCCCTCCCGAGCCCGTCATTATCTCCATCGCCGCGGCCCGCCGCAAAAGCGTGCAGAAATACAGCCGAATTAGCATTTGCGCGGCTCGAGCCACAGTACAAAGAGCTAACAAATCCTCTCAATATTTACCTGATTAGGTTGGCCCACTGGGGCGAGAGAGGAAGAGGCAGACAGACAGAAAAAAGGAGAGAGAGAGTCTTTAACTTACAAAAGATGACAATGGTGCAGATGGGGCTCTGGCCCTCTAATAAGACCCCCTGTTGGTTTTGATGAGGAGTAATGGAGGGTGAGAAGGGAAGAGACAAGGGGGGTGGTGAAAGGCCAATTCAAGACAGACAGTTGGTTTAGTCAGTTAAGGGCTAATAGCCAGCAGGAGACAGGCAGTGGTAGGTATTTTTGCTAAATGAAAATACTGAAGAAGTCAAAACTCCAAGAAGTCAAAGTGATGTTTAAAGTGAGACTACATAACCTATTACAAAATAAGCAATAAAACACAACTTTCCTCTAACCCATAGAGGTCAGTGTTAGTTAGTCTGGTATGATCAGTAGTGTGTGATGGTTAATGTAAAGTTTGAACTTGCATCCTTTAAGTGTCCATTATAGATATTTTTCTCAAAAACAATGTATCAAATGACCTACAGAGAATTATTGCTTGAATCTGCAGCCCCCCCCTCGGCTTTACATAGCTTTGTAGCATCATTTTTAGGATGCAGCAGGCAGCTGTTTTCAACAATCGTTAACCCACTGTACACTACAAGCTCAGCCCCAAAAGGCCGACACTGTTAGTGACTAGCTGGTGATTATACATAGTGAAGCAGATATTTCCCTCAGGAGCAAGAAGACTGACCTTAACAGCTGAATGTGTAAATAAGCAACTTGCTAACATGTAGGCCATATCATCTCAAAAGGTGATGATATGTCATCGTTGTGGCCCCCAAATGGCCATAAAAATCAGTTTTGCAGGTTTAAGTTTGTATACATAAGGAGCCAAAACTACACAGAGGCAGGGAAAAATACAATTTGGCCGTACAAGAAATATTAGATTTCAATTCACTAACCTTACACAAATAATTACTAGATATTATGTTTAAAACACTACAGAGACATCAGACCCACTGGTAAATTGTCATAGGGCTCGCTAAGATACGGCTGCTGGATGCAGATATGGACAAAAGTAATTTCATTCAAATTTATCTATTTGACTAACAAATGGACGAACATGTGAAGGGAAAGTACATTTTCTTTTGCGATATGGAGAACAAAGGGAGAGGAGAAATGTATTTCATCAAGGTCTTTGGAAGGTTAGCGAGCAAACAAACAGAAGGCCAGACCTAAAAGAGCAGGATCTGCACTGACAGGAGAGGGCACAACGGGGTGTTTACTGAATATTTTAGCATAAGTCTTATATTTGCATTAAAACAACTCTATTTTTAACATTTCTTCCTTGAAGCAAAGCATATTTTCTTATGCAATAACTGCAGAGAGTGAGAAAGAAGGAAACACTGGGTCATAACAGCAGCAACCAGAAAGAGGTGCATCTGATGATAAAAGAGCAGCAGAGGACAGTAGACGTATAGCTCTGTGCCTGGTGTACAGCTCTGGAAACTCTTTTCTATCATAAGTTTGGAGTATAAAAACATCAGCTGTGATTCTGTCAGTGAAATAAAACCTCATGTGAGTAATTTTCTTATATGCTCAGGGCTTTGGGAGGGGAAGGACAACAACTGGTCAGGTCGAGGGCAGGATTAAAAACTGGATTCGATTTTAAAATGCTGACAGAGGAGACGGGGAGAGACTGTGGAAACAGAGTTTGATCCCATCTGGTTAGAGGACTTTATGGAAAATATAATGAAAGAAGATGATAAAAGGAGGATAACAGTTTATAGTTGTTTTGTTTCAATTAGAAAAAGATTCCTGACTGAGTTAGAGCTGATAAAAATAACTGTGTGACTTCATCTTCACTCACCTCAGGGACATCACTGAATGAGTTCAAGATACTGTAAATTCATACTTTGTAGCCTTACGAAATGCTCTATTGTTGATGTGCTGTGGTTCAAACATAAATCTCAGGAGATGGAGATGATTAATATGTTAGAAAAGAGGAAACTCAAACAATTGATATTTTTTTCATTTATTTTTCCTCTAAACCTTTATTTTATGGTGAAATACACCAGATAATTTTAACTAATTAGGCCTCTAAAGAATATTTCATTATGGGAGAAAAACCTTCAGCAGGGCCGGATGTCTTCAGGTCCCTTTGCACACTGCTTAATTCTTCAATAAAACACTTCTGCAATATAGATTTACAGTGATTTCAAAACAGATTACATGGAAACTGAACCGGATCAGCTGTCGCTTATTTTCCAAATAACATGCTCCTTCTGATATTCTTATTGGTCCATAATCAAAACACAGAAGTCATTAAGAGTCTCCAACAGGATTGAATGCCATTAAGCTTTAACATGTGAGAAACTCCTGCCAACATGTAGCCTGTTCCCAGTGCAGCAGTACTAAACACCTATTATACACTCTACAACATTATGCAAGTTTATATATCAATAACATTCAGCAAGGAGATGTTTCAGACCATGTGCTATTTTCCGCTGTTGCTACACAACAGACCTGTCTGACTGAACTGTTATTCCCACACATGACAGGAGTGACCAGACAGGCAATCAAAGCTCCTGGGATGGAAACTTTAAACGCCTCTCCCTGTGATTCAAAGTACATATTGGCAAAGTGACCTTGTTTCCTTCCAGTGTTCATTTTAT
>JAPMOB010239353.1:0-81182 GCA_029875015.1 Lepomis gibbosus | reverse complement strand
ATGTTACATTGAAAATATGTCTTGGTTTTGACAGCATTTTTCAGAGGAACAATTATTAAAATAAACTATTAATGATATTAATGTGATAATTAAGTTACTTTATACAAACAACAATGGTTCTCCATTTGTTGAGAAAATATACATCACATGGTATCGAAAAAAGTATCGTTTAGGAACCGGTATCGAAGTTGAGGTATCGATATCGGTATCGATATTGAAAATCTTTGAACGATACCCCAGTTCTACTGTTGACAATGTAAAATAATTGTATTTCATTTTTCCCCCAGTGGATTTCAGTGGGGGCAACATAGAACCACACTTCAAATAAAAGACTGGGGAGAAAATCTGAAATAAATTTTTGTTTTTGTTACTACATTTGGTGTTCATTTGTCATTGCAGTAATTAATTTCAAAATAGAGTTAAAGTTTTGACAAATGACAAGTAATATTTATTATAACAGAATAGTGATTATTTCTGAAACACAAATCGTTGTAGCAACAGCACTGGTTCTGTTTAAAGCCCCCTCCAGCCAGTTTTAACGGCCGTTTTTGGCCATAGTCTGACGTAATACATTACCATGACAACCAAAAACTGACCGGCAGGAGTGTTCACTAATGATATGCTGTGTTAACATCACTGTGCGTGTGCGCTGATTGAGGATTCAGTCTCAGGATGGAGTCTCAGGTGAGTGCAGAGCCCGCAGCAGACATGCCCCCAGCTCCCAGACTGGAGAGAGAAAGGGAGGAAGAGCCAAGTAGAAACAGACTATAATAAATTTTAATAATAATAAATTTTATTTATAATGCACTTTACATTTCAACGAAATCTCAAAGCGCTACAGTAACAGGGGCTTAAAAACAATTCCCAGAATATAACAAAATCAACAATAGCAATAAAACACCGTAAAAAAAATAAATAAATAAAGAATTAAAACCATGAATGTTAAAAGGCCATTTGAAATAGGCTTTAGGCCCTTCTTAAAAACCTCCACAGTTTGTGGGGCCCTTAGGGTCTTCAGAGCCGTGGGGCGACTGCCTGGAAGGCCCTGTCTCCCATGGTGGAGAGTTTAGTCCTTGGTTGGTGCAGGCAGTAGGTAGAGGTGGAGGAGCGGAGGTTTCTTGAGGCGGTGTGTGGGGTGAGGAGTGAGGTAGGCAGGGGCAGTTCCATGTATGCACGCTCACCACATGCACTCCAGACAAACATCCACAGCACTCGCACCCGGCTCACAGCCAGGACCTCGTGACAACCAGTTGTACATAAAAGACTTCTTCTGAAGTGCTGGGTGAAGGAGTCACCCAACTGAACCCCTGAGGAGTTAAAATTACTAGCCCTACCTTCAAGACTATTAAGGTGACAATTTAACCCCATCCAGGAACCTAATCTCTCCCTGTAATAGGAATATCAGGACTTCGTAAAGCCCAAAGGGAATATAAGGCCTCCAAAATGGATCTCCAAACAAACACAGACCAAAGTAAGAGGCCTTTTTTCTCTCTTCATATTAGGTTGTTAAACTGGTTAGACGGAAGATGCAGTCATAAATTTCATATTAGATTGTTCTCCACCTTCACCGTTGCCAAAATGCTGGATGCCTGTTGTGCTTTCGGATTTACTAATTGAGGAGGAGACAAGCCTGGGCTGTGTTATGTGAGGGTTTCCCAAGAAGGTAAAAGTAAACATTACCCAAGTCGAGCAGCAGCAGGGAACCTGGGGGTAGAAATGCTGGATGCTGTAACGTTGTATGGTTTGGATATGCCCAACACTTGCAGTTTGTGTTCATATCTTTCTTTATCTTAAGTTAACAGGTGATTCACATAAAATTTGACTGCCTTTGCAGCGTCTCTATGGGGGAGTTGTGGTGTTGGTCTGTAGTTTTGCCCTCCAGGTCACCGCGCATGTCACGTGACTGAAAACTATAAATTGTAATTAGATTTGGCATTCCTAGTTTCAGTTTTGCATTTATTCCTTGACTGTCTATATATTGTCCCATCAGAGTCATCTTTTGCTGATCAGCTGCAGCACCCGACGTTGTGCAGTCACAGGCACTTGAAGGAGTGAAGGGGAGCCGTGGCCACTGCCAGGCAGAGGAGGAGGAGTTTATCAGTGAAGCAGAGGGCCGGAGTCACTTTGACAAGGCTGAGAGGGATAGAGAGCAGAGGAGAGTGGAGGTGAAGCGGTAAGCATAGAGTAGCTCAAAATTTGGTTTCATGTTGACAGAAACATGTCAGATATACACAAATGTAGGCTACACACCTTCATTCCCCCATTTGCTCACCTCAACCTACACACACAACACACACACACACACACACACACACACAATGCCAACAATCTAACAGTGTGTACCTATATCCATTCCCCTCATACCCTCCTGTTATGAGTTGTAGTTTTTCCCGTGAGTTTCTGTGTTTCATGCCATCGTTTCGTGTGTCCATCTGTTTGCCTCTGTTTCTCTCGTTTAGTTCATGTTTAGTGTTCACTCTTGGTCTATGTACTTCTGTGTTATTTTTGCCCTGGTTCTGCTCCGTGTTCTCTTTATCTCAGCTTCAGTCTGCGTTCCTTGTTGGTGTTAGTTTAGTGGTGATGTTAAAAAGGCATGATAATAAGGCAGCGCTCCTATGGTGGGTGGTAGTGACGTCACCGCTGCAACATAGGGCGGGAATTCTGTCCGCTAATTGTTTATTCTCCCAGATCCACGAAGCGCACACATCTGGCAAGCCGATTTATACACCCAAACCATGCGGCCCAATTGATCCGGTGTAGACTTGCTTGTGTTCACGTGCGTCCATGATCAAGTAAGTGCAGAATAATTGTCACCTTCATGGGCCGGTGATAATGAGTGACATCGTAATATCGTCATGATATTTAATGCCATGTTCAGATGTCAACCCATCGTCTTACCGTTACTGATTGCCAAGCCTATATGGATTTGTGGAGATAAACGTTATGCTATTAGTTTCAACGTGTTTCGTTTCACCTTTGCTTGTTAACTCAGCTGTTAGAGTAATTAGAATAAAGATATTTAAGGTATTTGGACGGTCATATAGACGCATCATTTAATGCCCTGGTGCACTTTGATTATGTTTTCTGATGTGAATGTATTCTCTGCCTGTATAAGCGGCCATACCTTACTACTTGTGGATGACTAGTGTTCTTAAATATTATTGGTGTTTGTTTACTATGGTGGCACTATTATTACTAAAGTACTTATTTTTCTGTTATGAATATTTTAAACCTGAGGAGAAACCCATGTACAGGATGGGGAATATTCTGTTATACATATTACTTACACCTTATTATATTTGTCGTCTTTCTGCAGAACCACCTACACGAACACAAGTTCACCAACCTCTGTTACACTCAGTTTAAATGTCCTGTGCTCTGCTGTGCCTCCAATCCATCAATAAAGTGCAGAGAAAGAATACTGGGGTCCTGTCACCTGCATTCTAACCGATGTATCGGAGTGAATGGTCAACATTAGAATCAGCCAATACAGTCCTCCATTTTAGGTGATATGTCCGATGGTGTCTGGATTAATTTTTTGTTTGTGTTATTCTGATCTGTTACTTCTTACTTTGATGTTTAGTGTTCAGCAACCTGTGTTGTGTCTGTTACCCCAGTGATCCCTCTGCATGTCAGTCTCTGTTTTACCCCGCTGTCTCCCTCTGCCTGCCTGTGTCTCCTTAGTCCCATTAGTATCAGCTGTGCACCACCTCCCTGCTCCTTAACCCTATGTGTATACACCTGGTGTTTCGGTTTAGTCTTTGTCAGGTCATTACAGCATGTTGTAGTGTTGTCTGCCCTGTCTCATCGTGCTAGTCTTGCTTTTTCTTAGTCAGTGGTTGGATTTTAGATTTTCACCTGTTTCTAGATTTTTCTGTTGGATTACCTTGTTTGTTTGGACTGTGTTTATTTTGGATTTCCTGAACTCAGCCGCTCTTGTAAGTGTGCTCGCCTTCTGTTTATATTAAAATATCACTGAACTGTAACTGTCAGCCTACGTGTCCTGCATTTGGGTCCACCAACCAGCTTTACCCTACACCCACTGTAACACCTCCCTATTGAGAGCATTTGTTAAAGGTTTTCTGAAAAACAGCAACAAGAAATGATAAATAACAAATGGAAATGCTTAGAGAAAGGTTTATTTGCACAATATGAAAACATGCACTGCAATGTAAAGATAGAAGAAACAGATCTGCCTTGTCCAAAAAAGTAACTATTATATTATAAAGTATTCTGTTATGTTGTCACTGTAGCTTTGCATTTATAGCTAATTACAACTTCTTCACCTTAGTAGTAAATAAATATTTTTACTTTGACCACAGTGTTACATTCCCAGCTTTCTGCTCAGAACCGTAGATGAGAAGAGACTGGCGTTCAATGATTAACTTAGTCTGGCTCGCAGCTGGAAACTGGCTTTAGCAGTCCGGGCCACTCTGCCAGTCAAAAACATGAAGAAGACGTTTACAACAGTAATTCACACATTACACGGCTCGGCAAACACAGCAGATTTTGAAAGGGGTACAACGGAACCTAGTATTTATTTTCATTCTTTACACACATTACACAAGATGAATGTATGAACAATCACATTTATATAGTAACAATCAAATTTAACAAAAACATAAAATACAAATTTGGCTTATAACTGTCAAGATTTTTATTTTATGGCATTTTAAACTGTATAAATTAGTATAGCAGCTAGTGAACTATTTCTCTACTCATAGTTTAATAAATTACATGTACTATTTATACTATTTCTTATTCACAGCATCTCCTGATGCAGTTGAATTTCCAGCCTGAACATAGGTTTTGTAGAACAGCAATTGTAGGGAGAGCAACATGCTGCTCCTTTCACACTCAGACTCTGTTCTCCATGGCACAGGGCCAAGGTAAGCCCCAAGAAAACGTAAATGGTGCTGCCTTGAAGTGCACTGCACCTAACTGCCTTTTAAAAGTGGCAATATGTGATTTTCTGCAGCCAATAGCGTTACAGTTTTTAGGGTGCGACCGGGTGTGTGCTTGTACATGTGCTTGGACTCACGAGTGAGTAAAATTCATACCAAAATTACACCTAAACACAACCAAAGTTATACATCACAGTCACACAAGCTGGTGATTTATATAGAAATACATACAAAGAAAGCTGTTGGCAAAAAATACTTGTATTTATGCTCATTTTTGCTCTCTCCTTCTGCGTCTGTGTGTGTGCCTGTACGCAGTGAAGGCTTAAACCCAACTGCGTAGTTGACACACTAAAAACAGCCTGTTCATCAAGGTCTTTCTCCCCACTGCTTGACTCACTAGACACACACAAGCTATGATCAGGCAGTGCAAACAGGGAAATGTTGGTATACTAATCTTCGTGATATGCATTAGGCTAAATTTATCTCAAATGTAGCCTACAGCTGTCATCACAGGACTGTTGGAATTACATGTGCAAAGTACATTAATGGGCACTATTATTACTACAACATAAAAAAGCAGGTTAGTGTTAAATGCAGAAGATGCTCTGGTTGATATTACAGCGTAACAACTTGACGTCAGCAGCTGTTTGCGCTGTTTCGTCATGATTATGGGAGCTACATTATAGGTGGTCAATGCATGCTGATAAGTTCACTGAATTTTGTTTGAGTTGTGTCCACCTTCTCCTGCTTGCCTGCCTGAATGGGCATAGAGAATAGAATAGAACAGAGAGAATAGAGAGAATAGAGAATAGAATTACAAAAGATTATTTTGCTAGTTCAGACCATCCATCCATCCATCCATCCATCCATCCATTGTCAACCGCATATCCTGTGTGCAGGATCGCGGGGGGGCTGGAGCCTATCCCAGCTGACAGGTCTCCAGTCCATCGTAGGGTTAGTTCAGACCTTTGTCTACAAATATATTCATTCAAAAATAAAACAATCTGATTTGAAAAATGTGTCCCTTCTCTTAAATGTCAACCTCCATTCTCGACATGGAGGTTTGTTGACAATATAGCTTGCCATGCCTCCACTTCGTGAGAAGTAGTACATTGAGATCATTGATGCAGGATAGGACTGTTACATGTCTTGACAAGTATAGTCTGACAACACTTGTATACCTTTACTTCCCCAAAAGGGGCTGGATCCTGGGTTGTTTTGTTATTGGTGCATTAATACAAAACATGACTACATGCAGGTACTTGCAGCTGGATTTGAAATTACACTATCTTGGGACCAATATTACTCTCCTATGGCTGTATTCTTAACTGCCTTTGGTTAAGTGTTGACAACTACAATTACTTGTAAAATTAATGTAAAATTAGCCAAATCCCTCAACCAGCCATTAATTGTTAGTGAAGCAACAGGCCCAACCTGCAAAAATGTGCAATTGTGTTTATTGGATAATGTGATCAAACTGGTGGCATTGCTAATGGGAATCAAAGTCACAAACCCATTTGTGGTTGCTGATGACTTAACAAGAGTCCACAGCAATGCTAGCTGCACTGTGAGGCTGTGCTCTGAGCTTAATGCTAGTGGCAGTACATGGTCACATTGACAATGGTAACATGCTGATGTTGAGCAAGTTTAATGTTTATGATGGTCATTTTAGTTTAGCATTCGCTAATTAGCAATAAACACAAAATACAGCTGATGGGAATGTATGTTAATAGTTTTGCTTTATTTCATCATCAACCAAGTATCAAGTTTTAGGCAGATTGGAATTTCGACATGATGGTGCGGATGGAGGAAAAGTCAGACAATCACCAAAGTTTTAAGGATCATTAGCATCATCTGGACACCATGAATGTCTATACATAATTGCATGGAAACTATCGGGTTTTCTTTGAAGTGGCCTGTTTTTAACTGCCTCTGTGAGCTCAGTGGGTGGAGGAGCGTCTTACTATATTTCCTGTGATTGTGGTTGGTGCCCTTCCTGTGTTTACAGTACAAATACAGGAAATGTTGTCTGGATTCAAATGAATGTCCTTGGCACTTCCAAAACAGTACATCCAGGGAACTTAAACACACACAGGTGATACACAAGTATCTCCAAATTCACTTTGTTTTATACTTTTAACTTGTTGTAACTTCTGTTTGGCTGTTTGAGTCATGGAACAAAATACAAAGCAATGGCTTTATTAATACACTGGAAAACTGCATAGTTATCAGTTTTAATATATTTAAGGTAGATATGATGTATATATTTTTAAATTCCTTGGAATGTGGGTGATAGTAGATAGTAATAATAATAATCATACATCTTTTTTACTTTGTCTAGTCATATATACTCTCCTGTAATTCCCACCAGGAAGAACTTTATTTAATAAATTCATACCTTATCTTCTACTGTAAGAGACTGAATCTGGGCACTGCAAACACAAATAATATAGTTTCATCTTTAATGAAGCTCACACAGTTAGAGGCATAATAAATACAATCAATAATTAATCTGACAAACAGTTTATTACACTGGATGATTATGATATTAATTTTACTACTATAAATAATAAAGTGTAGGGCGACTGTAGTCGCTGTGGCAGCAGGGTGGTAAAGGTTCCAGGTAATGGAGCAGCTCTCTCTCTGGAGCAGCTATTGTGTGTCCATCCACAGCGTCCAGCTGTAATGCCAAAGTGTCTTAGACTCTGACCCCTGCATGTTCATGTATTGTAAGCCCCACAATTACAGGAGTCAGCTTAAATGCCTGGGGCCGGAGACATCTGTAGAAGCAGTCAAAACACTGTGGAGCCTGCCATTGTTTTCTATTTCAAAACGGAACTGGTCAGCAGGGGGGAGAAAGAAAGAACCCATAACTCCTGTTTAACATAATTTCCGTCTTTAGTTTAGTTTGCCATTCAGGATACAGAGAACCAATGTTAGTTTCAGACCCACACCACTTGATTTTAGCTGCGAATGGACAACCACGTATCGGTCACATTTTACCCAAAAACACCCAGGGACCATCTGGATATCAGCTAGCTTGTTGATCTTTATGGCAATTATGTTGTTGATTTTTCTACTGCAGCTCATCAGCAGCTTTGAGGGTCTATCTGGGGCTAAACATGAGACCCTGTGCACCTCTAACGCCTGCTTCACCCTGCATATGGACAGGGTGAGCTTTGGGAATGCCAGTCAGAAATGTGTGGACTATGGAGGTTATCTGATGACAGTCAGAGACAGAGAAGAAGAGGATGTGCTGCGCTCACTTCTCTCACACATCCAAAGACGTCACGACAGGGCACTTAAATTTTGGATTGGATTAAAACTGCACAAAGGGGACTGCATGTTACGTGACAAGAATCTCATGGGGTTTAAGTGGGTTTCCGGTGAGGCAGATTCCCACTACTCCAACTGGGAAAAAGAACCTGTCGCCACATGCACAGAGAGATGTGTTCATTATACTTTATCAGGTCAGAACCAAATGAAATGGACTGCTGGACCTTGCAAAAGGCAGGTTTTTTATGCTTGCAAGTTTTACTTTAAGGGAATGTGCAAACCGTTGGCTCTGTTGGGGCCTGGTCAAATAACCTACATAATGCCCTTCTCAGAAGAGCCACAAAGAAGTGAAATGCAATCGTTTCCACTTGGAACGTATGCTGAAATTGAATGCAGTGACCAAACGTACTACTCTGTATGCAAGGAGACTGACAACATTTATCACTGGAGTGTCCCCGGTCCATTTTGCAAAACAGGAAAACAAAACTGCAAAATAAACAATGGCGGGTGTGAACATTTGTGCCATCAGAATGCAGATGAGGTTAGATGCTTTTGCAGGGAAGGTTACGACCTAGATAAGGATGGATTCACTTGTAGGATAAAAGACTTGTGTAGTGGTAACACCTGTGAGCATCAGTGTGTAATGGGGGAGTCAGGATATTCCTGTGAATGTCCCAATGGTTTTAAACTGGATGAAAACCAACACAACTGCTCTGATGTTGATGAGTGCCAGTCACAAGTCTGTGGGCATCATTTCTGTTATAATACGCACGGCAGTTACAAGTGCGAGTGTATAGACGGCTACAAAATGGTCGATGGTAAGTGCAGTGACATGGATGAGTGCGAGCAATCAAGATGCGAACACAGCTGCTTGAACAGTATTGGATCCTTCTCTTGTTACTGTAATAAGGGCTTCTTTTTATCCGAGGATGGCCACTCGTGTGTAGACGTAAATGAATGCGTCAGTAATCACTGTCAGTTCAAATGCGTTAATACACCAGGCAGCTTCTTGTGCACCTGCCCGCAAGGCTTCCACGTGGAGACAAATGGATCAAGTTGCATCCCAGATATGATAGAGATATCAGCTGTTTCAGCTGAAGAAGAGACACAAGAAAACTTAACAGAGTCTTTGACCAGAACAACTGTCGAGCTTCAACACCAGTCCACCCACACTGAAGCACCGCTTCCAGAACTGGTGAACGTCACACACGGAGATCCGCAGAACAACACATCCTTGGTGATAAGTTTTGTCAGTACTGTTAATTCCAGAGTGATCATCTGTGTCCTCGGTTCAGTCATTCCTCTGCTGCTGCTGGTCGCAGTGACTCTGGCTATTGCAGTTTTTCGATGCAGTCGCTCTAAAAAAGAAGCCAAGAAAAATACATCCACAGATGGCTACTGCTGGGTGTCCTCTGGTTTGGATCCACGTTTAGAAAAACTATATGAGTCCATCTTGACTGATGACCCGTGACCTGATGGCGATGGAGAAGACCCGGGTTATTGTGTTTATTTATGTAATTTATGTTCTTGCAACCTTGCAAAAACTTTGTCTTTGATTTGTTTTTGACAAAAGCAAAAACACATTGAGTAGAAATTTAGTGGGTAAAAAATAGAAAAATATGGTAAATCTGTGCAAGAAGTAGCAAATTGGAAAAATGTGTTATAGGTGTTGTTAGTGTTAAAGGGATATGAGGGGATTTGTTATAACGAAGCTGACTGGGTGTAGAGAACGGATCTATTACTGGGTGCCAGTTGATTTGAGAAAGTTGTGATGTAAGAAAATTGTACCAGGACGTAATGTTGAAAGTGAGCATTTTAATGTTAAGATCAGTCAGCTAATGTTGAAATGTGTTGAAACATTTCCTGCTATTTTACCTATAGATGTGTTTGAGTACTAAATGTACCACTGCCTGCTCACTAAATCTGTGATCAGCTCCTTTTTTTGGGCCAACACAAGTTGAAAACAAAAAATTTGACATATCAATATCTTTCTTATCTCTCATATCTTTTAAGTTAATATGGTGGACTTCATGTAGTTTACATAATATTCACTCTCTTTTAACTCCATTTTTGGTTTCTACCAACTCCTCTGGGAAATTTCTAACTCTTCTGTTTGTGTTCCCTAGCTTTTAGCTAACTGTGTCTCTTTGCTGATTGGTGCTGAGCAGATAGTGTACTGTGAGTTTTTAGAGCCTTTTCTCTGAAAAAAAGCTGCCTGCTGCAGCTAAGAACGACCCTATGAGAGCGGAGAGACTGAACCAAAACAGTAAGGTTGCAGGCCAGACAACTAAACATTGAGCTGAAACTCACTATAAATCTCTGTAAAGCCAAGGGGAGCTGCAGAGTTGAATGATGATTCGCTGTAGGTTTATCACTAAGAGTGACCCCTTTCATACTGTTTTCACATTGTCATTTGATACACTGTTCTTATAAAAAATGTATATGATGACAAAGTCATGCTATAAGTCAACGACAAAATACTTTTTTCTGAAATATGTTTTTCTTCCTATATTTGTGTTATGATGACAATTTCCTTCACTAACCTTGGAAAAAAAACACTAGCACATTTTTATCTCACTTCCTTCCCGTCTTTAAAGTGTTTCCGGAGTAGGTAGTCACAGGCTCTCAGTCATCCATAAATTAAGCCAGACAACATTGTTAGATGATCTACTCTACTGCGAGACACCATGGCCCGCTTGCAATTCACTGTGTTTGTGCCATTAAAGGTAATGACAATAACTATTTTGATGTCAGTTATTTTGTTGTTGTCTATTGAGACAGGATTTGGGCTGAAACAGACTGGCACCTGTAGGCCTTTTTGTACTGGGAGTGACTGCATAACAGTAAACCAAGACAGAGTGGATTTTAAAACATCTGAGGAAGCATGCCATTACAGGAATGGAGAACTCTTGACATTTCAGTCTGAGATAGATGAGAACATCCTTGACATTTTGAGTCAAGATTTATATGGAAACTTCTGGATTGGACTACGTTTACCAGCTGGAGCCTGCAGCAACCTTTCAGCTCCACTGAGAGGCTATGAGTGGACCTCTGGCAGCATGCAGCCGAGCTTTATTCCATCTTCAAACACCTGGGAAGACCGTGTTGAAGTCTGCTCTTCACGCTGTGTGTCATTATCAAACGGTCAAAAGTGGACAGAGAGGCTGTGCTCGGACAAGACGGATGGCTTTCTGTGCAAAACAAAGCACAAAGACGCATGCCAGACACAAAAATTATCAGATCAAATTTTTTTCCACAGCTCCAAAGGCTGTTCAAGTGGCCCCTGTGAGCATGCATGCACAGATGTAAAAGGTGGCTATAAATGCTCTTGTTACAAAGGATATGTCCCAGACAGCAAGGACCTCAGCAGGTGTAAAATATACTGCGCGCAACAGAAATGCCATGCGATATGTGAGGGAGACAATGAGTCATGCTTCTGCCCTGAAGGCTTTATTCTGGCTGATAAATTTTGTGAGGACATTGATGAATGTTCCATGGACTGGTGTGAACAAGAGTGTAAAAACACTTTCGGAAGTTATGTGTGTTCCTGCAGAAAAGGATTTGTACTTCACGATAAAGTCAAATGCAGCAAAGCAGAGGACAGTGAAAGCTTTGTGATCACAACCCCTATTGCCATAGGTTTTGTTAAACCAGCTGCAAACAATAATACATTGGAGGGATCTTATGCAACCACTGGTGGTTTCCTCTGGCTGTGGATTTTTGTTGCTTTGACTGTGGTAGTGTCTATATTTTTGATACGTTTTTATGTTGTTAAGCATCAGAAGCGCAGAGAACAACACTCTACTGCTCCCGTGGACAATATTGAGTGTTAAATCAAGTCTAAAAAAAGGTGAACACTAACTCCTTCGGTCTCTTTGGCATTCACAGTTTGGGAGAATTGTCCATTACATTTATCAGATTGCTCTGTAGGAAAGATCTCAGAATAAACTTCTGATTCAAGTCTCGGATTTTTGAATATACAGAGGTAATGTATTATAAATTATCAATAATATAAATAATAATTATATTTGATTATATTTGAAATGTAGGAGGTTATTGATAATACTTCTTTCAGAAATGGATGTGCACCACTTAATTCCCAATTCCTAATTAAAAGCAGCTCCTAATTCAAATAAGTTTGTTAAAATTTTAACTTTGATTGAAGTACTTATACGCAATAGGAATATAAAGTTGTCTGTGTCCCAGGTGGAGCTGAGAGATCATTTTGATATACTGCTTGGTATCTGATACAAATATAAAATTAACTCTGTTTTTTTAGCTCAGCATATGTTTCTTTAGTAAGATACATTAAGTAAACCTTTCAGTCAAAAGTAAAATGGTGTTCAGTAGAAAAAAAGTCCTAAGGGAAAGTGCCAGTTACTTTCATTCATTACCATTCATCATCATTAGTAAATGTACTGTGATCTTTTCAAGGCTGACTTTTTCTTTATAGCATAAACATATTTTTTGTGTGCATGTGCATTTAACTGTTTGTAAAATATGAGTTTTGTAGTATGGAGTGAAATTGCCTGTAATATGGAACAATAGAGGGAGATTTCGTATGCCATTTTGCTGTCGTTTATGTAACATGTCATGATTCATTCACTCATAAAAACAATTCATTGTTGTCGTCACTCTCATCCTCAGAGTGCCACTGCCGCCTAGTGTTCTTTTGAATAAATTGCCGAAAAGTCATATGTGGCGTCCTGACTGTTAAGACTTGCATGCTTCTAACAGATAATAATTTAAATGAAATAGGCCGTTTTCATGGGAGAAATTTACATATGTCACAGTAAGAAGGGCACAGAACAATTAATACAATTATTTACACCAGTGCTATTTTATTTTTAAAAAAATTGCCCTTATATACACCTGTGCTTTTCCCACAATGACAAGTCATTTTGTTTTCTGTAAAAACAAATGGCCAATTGCATTAATTATGTGTTGTTTACATGTTGTCATGTGGTTTTAATTTAATTAAAAATTAACTAAAAGTCAGTCAGTGGTTTTCTGTGCTCACTTCACAAAATGTATTTTCCTATTGTCCACTATTGGAGCCTCAAAAAGTGCAAGCAGTTTAAAATTTATGATTAATTTGCCTTTGTATTGTTCTTTGATACTATATTACATTAAGTTCATTAACACAATAAAGAGAGTCCGCTATGCTTAGGTTGGGCATTAAAGTCATTAAGTCAGCATAAGGAAGTGTTACGGAGACAGTAACTGAGTTTTATTTCCAACAAAGCGAGGGTCTCTGCTGACCAGAGGTACCAGTCGCAACTATCGGTCAGTTTCAGCTTCAGTTTTACTGAGAATAGCAAGTTGAAAGTGACAACTTTGCTCTTTAGCCTGTTGCATTTTCTGCTTAAACCCCAAACATGTTGTACTACCTATACTGAATAAACAGTACCCTCTTCCTGTTTTGTACCCCAACTACAGTGTTGATGCTTTAAATCATATGATAGTCTTGCAGCAATTAAACAAGTGCCAGTACTGCTGGACTAAATACTAAATATTGAATGGTTCAAACACAACCAGGAGGACAATGGCTACTTTGTTTTACACATTCAACACACTGTTCTCAGAGATTAAAATCTGGTCTCATTAGTTTTGCATTCTAGGATTTCTTATACTCTTTTAAGGAGGGACAGATCTGAAATGAAAGAATGAACAGCTCAAAACAGCCCAAACCAGGAAAGAATGGGTAAGTATGTATGAGAGCTCAACACCTGCACCTTGCATTTTGTTTCCTGTTTGTCTGTCTTTGTTTCTCTTTCTCTTCCTGTAGGCTGCCCACAATGATCTGCTAATTCTACAGTTTTTACAGAGCTGTGCAATACCTTTGTGGACTTTTTCTCATTAGAAATGCAGACCATCATTTTGACATTTTGTAATGTCGGCAATAGTCTGACACTTTGAACCAGTACTTACTTTGTGCAGTTGAATTTAGTCAAAAGTGTGCCAGCAGAGGGCACTTTGGAAATCACAGCAGATTTATCTTGAAGTTTTCTACAGGTGTCCCCAGATGTTAGTATGATGTAGACATATTTCACTGACAGCGCCTAACCAACCATCAATAACCAAGTTCTGCCTTTTCAAAATGAACTACAGTAGACACTCCCTATAGTTCCAGAAACAAAGAGCACTGTCGGTGTGGAAAGGGTCAGATCGATAGTATTCACTGGCTAAAATATGTTGAATAAAATTAAGTTTAAATAAAAACATCATATCATGATATCTTCCTTGATTTTAGGCCTGACTGCACTTCTGCCATCTTTACTTTCTACCTGTTTGACACCTTTTTGCCTTTAGCCTAGTCTTCAGCAAACAAAATACACGCCCAGTTGGATTTGAGGAAGTTCTAAAAGTTGCAGTGTCACCTACACTGCAATATTATTATCTCATTTGTGTTATTCTGCTAGGATTTTAAAATAATAGTTTGCTAGAACATTGAATTTGTTGGCCAAGCCCTCAAAACACGCATTATAATTCTGCCAATGACTAAATCTCTGCACACATACACACACACACACACACACACACACACACACACACACACACACACACTACAGTCTCCATGATTAATATTGGTAGAACAGGAATTTTAGGCAACTATATGACCTTATCCTGGCTGTTTTGCTCTCTTTAAAAACAGTGTGTCTGTGTGTTTGATCAAGAGAGAGCCTATTGCAGCAGTGTTAGTGTTGATAAGACTGGGTGGTACAAACCTAACCTGGATGGCACTGGTTGTGGCTGACATAATAACCTCACCTCTTTCATCAGCCAATCACAATGGGAAGAGTTCAGCATTTGGAAGAGTAAAAAAAGGTTTGTTTGGTTTGTGTGTTTGGCAGACGACCAAGAATTTTGATTTTGGTTACATTTAGGTTCCTTAGTTCTCGTTCTTAATTTTATTGTACTTACTATGCGGTGTAATAAAGTTAACGATTATTGTTGTTTTGTGAAATTGCAAATAAAGCCTACATTTTAAAACTTTATTATTATTATTATTATTATTATTATTATTATTATTATTATTATTATTATTATTATTATTATATAAAAACCTTCACTCATTTCATAAGCAACGTGTCCAAGCTGCATGATGAAATAATGTTTGAGGGGGAGAGGTCTCTGACGATGCTTCACTGAGGCGGGTTCAAACCCTGACTTTAGCCTTACAGGCAACGCGTTCTCCTAGGCAGCGTACAAATTGTGCCTTTTCCAGCAGTCTGGCGGATCTCTAACGTCAAACACGTCCCTAAACATCTATTACCTGGAGTATCTGATCTACTGATCTTGCTAAAAGTAACTCTATAATGTCGCAAAGTGTGACCATGACCCTGGGAGGTTATTCTAGGGGGGAAAACACGTCTGCTAATGTCAACACGGAAGTGGGGTCCGTCTCTGCTTCACCCTATCAGAAAGTAGGCGTCAGTCCACAGCACAGTGTCATTGGGTTAAAGTTTGTCCGCCCTACTTGCTCATATAAATAACAACAACCGAAATCTGGTCTAGCATGTGCATACGGCACCTCGCATACGTGTATCTTATTTCCATACACATTTAAAGCAGACACTTCACTGAATATCTTCGTTTGCCCTTGTAAGCTAAGAGAAACACTGTGGTCGGAACAAACAGCACCATGTCGGTCGACAGCGTGTTTAGGACCCGCTCTCTCGGCGTGGCCGCGGAGGGTCTTCCTGATCAGTACGCCGACGGCAAAGCAGCGAAAGTCTGGGAGCTGTACATCGGAGACACGCGGAGTAGGACACAGGAGTACAAAAGCTGGGTGGTGTCTTTGCTGAAAGAGCAAGGGGTGCAGAGAGTGCTGGATGTAGCCTGCGGAACAGGGTAATACGACGTGTTGTGACAGGTTCCAGCTTTGACTGGCGTGGCAGTAAACGTGTCACAAAACGTCATTGAAACTGAGTTCAATTTAATTCATACACTTACTACTCCAAACCTTTATACATCTTCTATTTTTATACAACCCAATCTTTAATTCGGTATTGTTCTTTACTCAACGTCTACATTATTTAAATAAAATGTCAATATTGTTGACTCACTTCCTTTATAGGAAATTTTGATTTGTAGCAACTGTGGTAAAATCAGAGCAGTATTGAAATGGTTGGTTGAATGGGTGTGACCTTTCTGAATGTACTGAACGATCAAGCAGCTCCAAAGCAGAGTCTTATTTTAATTTTTTTTGTGTGTAAAAAATTATATATATATATATATATATATTACTTGTGCTTTACAGAGCTATAAACAAATATAGGGATGTTTAAACTTGCAAAAAGCAGTTCACATATTGTCACATTGTTCAAAAGTAGTAAAACTGCCTTTTGTTCTACAATAAATAAGTTAGATTATGTTTATAGGTAATCAGGTTAGTTTGACTTCTGGAATTTCAACCCGCTGACCCTTTAAAACTCTGGACAAAATCCGGATTAGGCCAGACAGTAATGAATGAAAGTGCAGAGTTGCACCAGCCACAGTGCCAGTTCCTGCCTCCAGCAGCAGCTTGGAGCTAGGACCATGAGCTGAGATAAAATTCAAGTGTTTAATGTTAAGACGGCTTATTTTGCCTAAATGTACTGTGTTATTTGTAAAACTAGAAGCTAGCTGTGGGATGTCTATACAGGATAGCAGATGTTGGAGCCAGTGGATGAAGTGCTGGTTCTGTGGTTGCTGCAGTCTGTTTACCTCTGCTGATAGTGTATCTGTGTTCTGGGACAGCAGCAAGGCCATTGGCTGAACTCAAACAATATGTCTACCTAGCCCCTCAGTTTACCTCAAAAGGCATTTTTTGGGAGCAGTTGTGCTGGAGATGCAATATTATCATTTGTATTACAATTGATTTGGATTTACGACATGATTTTACACTAAACATTTAGTGATTTATCCATTTATTTGATCCATCTGCGTTTGTTTGTTTTTTACTCACCTAACACAAATTACAGCTGCCTCTGTTTGGCTGATGAATATTAGGGAGCTAATGATCTTTATCATAACCCCCATATCAAAAGTAAACACTGTAAAGTGTCATATGTCACAGCGCACTGGCTGCAGGCATCCAGTAGGGAGGTAATCAGCATGCCAACTTTGACCACACTCCACAATATGTCTCCGTGGCGCGTGACCATCTGGGGCGATGTAAACACGCTCGTAGTGGAATGAGGTTACAAATGGCCTGACTATTTTTGGCTGTCCAGCGACATCGTATGCAGAAGCTGTACAAACTGCAGATCATGCTTTCAGTCGAGGATATAATCATTAGGGTTTGCACATTACCTTGGTCTGAAGCATAAAGGTTCTGTTTTTGCGTTTGTTTTGGCTCGAGAACAATGTTCAAGTAAAAATGTTACCTTAATCTCACATATGAGTTTTGCCTTGAGCTATAATTAGATAGTTGTACTCTGTATTCTTACAGTTGGTTAGTTTGGTCTTTCTGCAGACAGTTTGGTCTTACTGTTTAAAAATGTATTTTTTTGCGGTTTATTTTATGTTGCAGTTACCCAATTGTTGTTAATGATTTGGAGCTTGCTACCTTTTTTCAGGTCACTGCCCAATGAATGTTGCTCTTGTGTTGCTCTTGCATTGCTCTTGCTATTTTTTAACGTGGGCCGTGCATCAATCTGATGCAAGGAGAGTCCAAACAAAACACAACAGTCTCAGTTCAGACTGTGTACCGGGTTCATGTTGTTCTGTCAGGCTGTCTAAGCAGGAGGAGCTACTGTCTATCAAATACTTACTGTCTCTTTTAGACCTGTAAAACATGAAGGTGTTGTATGATGAATGATGACATTCTCACTCCTAACAAATTGCACTGCTGTTTCAAGATGAGGAAAAGTAGATGAAGGAATATTGGCACATATGTTTCTGTTCTGGGAGCGCACTTTCTTGTGTGAATAATCAACCTCAAGTATGCTCACTGTGAACATACTCCTATTCAACTCCGTCAAACTGGTTAGACATGGAAGCGTTGATCGTCTCTTGAGACATGCTTGCAAAGCAGGTTCTCAGGTGAACCGGATAAAAATAGTACAGTTAATGAAGTCGCCATTGCATTGTATTCACAGAGCATATGTGTTTTCTTTTACAGTGTTGACTCCATTATGTTGGTGGAGGAGGGGTTTAAAATGGTGAGCGTGGATGCCAGCGACAAAATGCTTAAGTATGCACTGAAGTCCAGATGGGAGAGAAGAAAAGAAGCAGCGTTTGACCAGTGGGGTACTGCATTTTTTTATTTTGTTAAGTGCACTCTGTATTAAGAATATTTGCTCCTGCTTAAGGTTGTCCTGATTTTCTAAGTCACGCTCAAAACACTTGAAAATTACATAAACCATGGTCCATACTTGATCGAATTCTTTGCTTGGGTTCAGACATTTGGATCCGCGTACTCCACCAAGTTGCCTGATTCTGTCTGACATCAGGCAATCAGATTCCTGTAGTGTGTATCGGGCGACCTCATCATGTTTCTATTGTGTTTTTACCCTAGTCATTCTCTTCCCTCTCATCCTCAGTGATTGAGGAAGCCAACTGGTTGACGTTACCAGAGGATATTCAGAAACCAGGGGATGGCTTTGATGCTGTTATCTGCCTTGGCAACTCCTTCGCCCACTTACCAGACTTTAAAGGTACGTGAGAGATAAAGGGACAGGGCTGTTTCTTGTTCTTGAATGTGGAAGGTAAGATGCTGGGTCACAATAAAAACCAAAAACAAATGGGATTCATTCCAGATCATCTCCCACCAACCAGAATTTACAATAAAATATTTACAAATAAAATATTTTCACGTTTTTCATGTCATGCCACCAACATAATCTCAATGTGATTTAATTAAAGGTCATTGTGTTTGATCATGTTAGTGGTGTTTTATTGCTTTTAGGGGACCAGAGTGACCAAAAGTTGGCCCTTCACAACATTGCCAGTATGGTAAGACCAGGTGGGATCCTCATCATTGACCACCGTAACTACGACTATATCCTGGAGACCGGCCTGGCGCCACAAGGCAAAAATATCTACTATAAGGTACTAAATTTAATAGAGTTTGTTCCAGAGGGTGCAACTTGACATGTAGATCGACCATTTTCTAACCCATCCAACTTCATTCCATGCTGGACGAAGTATTCAGATCCTTTAACCTAAGTAAAAGTACTAATACTACACTGTAAAAATAAAATAAGTAAAAGTACAGTATTAAAAATGTTACTTAAGTAAAAGTATGTAAATATCAAGAAAATGTACTTAAAGTATTAAAAGTAAGTCCCCTGTGACTATTATACTATTATACTAGTATATATTGTATCATGAGGTTATTAATATGCGTGCATACATGTAAAAGCCGGATTTTACTGCTGTAGTTGTTGAGGTGGAGCTCATTTTGAATTCCTGTATTGGACTGCAACTAATAATTATTTTCATTATAAATTCATCTGACGATTATTTTCTCCAATAAACGATTGATTGTTCGTAAAGATTCTAAAACTAGTGAGAAATATCACCACTATTACCCAGTACCCAAAATGACACATTCATAATCCTTTGTTTGTCTGACATTTTTAACCTGAACATTACTAACACTGAATTCAAATTATTTTAAAAAATAAATAAAAGGAAAAGCCGCAAATCCGCTCACAAATATGTGAAGCTGGAACCATGAAATGTTTTTGCATGAAAAATGACTTCGGATCAAAATCGCTGCCAAATAATATTCTGTAAACTGACTAATGGTTTCAGTTGCACTTGTATAAACTGTTCGATAGTTTAATTCTTAACAAAACATCATATTTTATAAACTCTTCACATGTTTTGTGTGTAAAAAATCTGAATTTGTAAAGTAACTACTAAAACTGTAAGATGAATGTAATGTAGTGAAGTAAAAAGTACAATATTTCCCTTTGAGAGGAGAGTGGAGGAGAAGTGGCATGAAAAGAAAAAAACTTAGTTTGTACATTAGTGCAGTACTGAATAACTGTACTTAATTACTGTCCACCCAATTGTATCTTTCTGTTTCATCTTGAACATGGTGTAATGCTTACACAATGGCAGCACGTTAGCAGAGCAGCAGCTTTACCCTCGCATGAACCCTTTTCTTCATTCAGGTGCTTTCATTGAATTTTTTACTTAAAAGTGTAACTGCTTAATACCTAGTAGCTGTACTTCTGGCCTGGTCACACTGTCACTGTCCAACAAACAGAGTTGGTTCAAGGAACCTGCATGACGAGGGTGGATCCCTGTCAGTCAGGCCCCTTGCAGTCAAATGACAAAAATTAGTTGGTGGCAGTCACGTGGCTGTCCACCCTAAATTTTGGACTGATTCCCAGAGAAAAGTGAAATGCATAACAAACTTGCAAGAGCTAAAGCATCAGCGTGAACGGTACATAAAAGGCTGTATTTTATCTACATTTCAGCACTATCTGGCTCTTCAGTGCTTTGTGAAGAGCAGTTGGACAGACTTTATTGCTTATGAATGGTTTGTTTACGCCATCACACGCAGCAGCAGATGAGTTTAAGACCTAAATCTCTATTCAGAGCCTGCCGGATATTGTGAGATTTTCAATGAAAGTCCCCCCAGAGAAACAGAAGGAAATTTGCATGACATTGTCAGTTTTTAAGACTATTTTGGCAAATAGGTAGAAGAACAGATCATGTCAGGCATACTGAGGTAAAAAGGCCCCATTGAAAAGACGGGAGAAGTGTCTACATATTTTTTGACTATTTATTTATTGATTTATTTAAAATGGGACAGTGCATATTAATGAACATATTAGCTTTTTAAACAAGGTAAATATGCCAGAACTATCCTGAAGGCTATCTGTAGTCCCCGGCAGGTCGACACAAGGAACAAATAACACAGTTACAAACATTAAGTTAGATATATAATACAGTCAAATTTAAAAGACACCACAATTTTCAACATCATATTATAAAAGACATCACAGTTTTGTAGACAGGGTTATGTAATGTAAAGTGGTGTTTATGCAGTGAAGTGCCTTATATATGTAAAATATGTAGTTTCAAATGTGTAGCATCTACTTTGTGGCTAAAATGCACATTTATATGTTATATTATTATATATATTTATGGAGTATAGTATCATGACAGCATATGTTTGGGTTCAGACAAGTTGCATTAAACAGCCAATCCTGCAATTATTATCTAGCTTATTGGCAAAAACTGAAAGATATTATATGGAAATATAAAGGGCCAACAGCCAATGAGCCACATTTGATTTACGTTATTTTTCTCAAAACAAGTTCCATATTCTTTAATCCAGCCAAACTAGGAGCTATCCAGCTGGATAGCCTAAATTTAAATACTAAGTCAACAGTCACACGGTAGAGCAAAATCTACTTGTAATACCTCTGTAGTCCCACAGTCTGCTCAGCTCTGTACTCCATAACAGCAAGAGCGCAGTCACTTCCAATCAGGTTTCACTTCTGTTCACTCTCAGTCGTTAATGCAGAAAAGAGGAAAAGTTGTGAGACGTACTTTTTGGTGCTGCTGTATAAATGTTTGTGTGTTTGTGTGTTGTGTCGCAGAGTGATCTAACTCAGGACATCTCTACTTCGGTGCTGTGGGTCAACAATAAGCCCCATATGATCACTCTGGACTACACCATCCACGTGCCCCAGGCCACCGTCCAAAATCTCCCTGAAGTCAGGTAGGTTAGCACTCTTGATCTTTTTATAACTTTTAGAACAGTGTAACTGCTTAATACCTAGAAGCAGTACTTCTGGCCTGGTCACACTGTCCCTGTCCAACAAACAGTGGGGGATCAAGGAACCTGCATGACGAGGGTGGATCCCTGTCGGTGAAACCCCTTGCAGTCAAATACCAAAAATTAGTTGGTGGCAATCACGTGTCTGTCCACATCCTCAGGGAGAAACTGGAAAGAAAAAAAGCAAAAGGGCTTTTGTTCACCACGTAGTTGTTCTTACTTCATTCGATCCTATATGAAACAGGCTAAATTTTGGACTGATTCCCAGAGAAAAGTGAAATGCATAACAAACTCGCAAGAGCTAAAGCATCAGCGTGAACGGTACATAAAAGGCTGTATTTTATCTACATTTCAGCACTATCTGGCTCTTCAGTGCTTTGTGAAGAGCAGTTGGACAGACCTTATTGTTTATGAATGGTTTGTTTACGCCATCACACGCAGCAGCAGATGAGTTTAAGACCTAAATCTCCATTCAGAGCCTGAAGGATATTGTGAGATTTTCAATGTAGGTTAGCACTCTACTCAGAGGTGTATGAGCACAAAATACTGACAGCAGCATTAAGGTGCAACAGCAGTTTTCTCCAAGTCATGATAGAGAGACACTGGGAGGTAGCCAAAATGTATTAATTATTAAAGAATATGTTTAAACCAAAAGCCACTGCAACTTGCTAGGGCTGTGTAATGTGAAAGAAAATGGGAGTTAATATCTCCCACACAAAACGCTGCTCCTGAACGGCCTGAACAGTAGTCCAGCCTTTATTTCCGTAATCCATCTGCGTCATGTACTCAGAAACACAAGTGGAGAAACACACTGACATGCACATTGACAAAATGTCCGCCTGCTGCCTCCCCTCACCCCTCACCCTCCCTACAGAACATTAGGCAGCCAATAGACACAAAGTTGTTACTGTGATGTAGAGACAGTGCACACTCTGTTTTGAGGCTGGTTCGGGATAATGTACCGCTGAACCGAACCGACTTCTCCGGATCTGACTTACTCTGCTTCTGATTGGATAGTAGTCCTTAACTAGGTACTGCTCCAAACAAAGATTCTGTAGAAGTGAGATGCGATGCGATAGCTAAAATGGAGCAGTCAACATGTGCAGTATGACCAAAATATGGTGAAAATGAAACCATGTAAACCTTATCTGGTACAACCGCTAAATTAAATGATGAACCTGAAAATGAGAATAATATAATATATCATAACATATATTTAAAATATTTAAAAATAAATTGTGTAGCCTCATATACCCAGAATTAGAGGGGTTTACAACACAAGTTCCCTAGCTACAACCAGGGAAGTTTGGCCTAATACTGCCTGGCTACTTTCCTTTTTTAATTGTGTCCTTTTTATCTTATACAATTGGCAATGCACCTTGAACCGCCACTTTGTATAAAATGTAATATAAATACATTCCTTAGCTTCCACTGTTTGTTCAAGAGCTACAATCAATTTAGTTTGGCAGAAGCCAAACGTCCTTCTGACGGATTCAAAGCAGCAGTTGCTGCCTGACAGTGATGTGAGAACTGCAAAGAGGTGCCATGTGACAGAGGGATAACACTTAGCTCTAATAACTACTTTCACTCTTAAACCCATTAGGAGCAGGACAAAAATGAATGACACAATAATAACTATCTTGTAGCAGCCACTGTCAAAGTCAGCCACACAGGACAGTATCATGTTGGCTTATGACCACACAGTTTGTTTTTGATCATGAAACCCTGCCACAGTATTTATTAGGATGTAATAATGACAGGGTATTTGCTCAACCGTTTGAATAAATGTTACCTTGAAGGCATCGCTTCTGTGTTTAGCCGGCAGTTTTGCATTTCACAATGTTTGTTTCACAGTCTGGGTTGTTTTTCACTGGGAAGACTCTTTTATAATGATGTTTTTCTGAAATCCCTCAAGGTTGACGGACTCTCTCACCAGATATGTTAGACACAATAAAAAGAAACAAAAATTCTAATGCGCTCTGTATGGTTTGTCCTCTCCAGTAAATTCCGTCTGTCCTACTACCCTCATTGTCTGGAGAGTTTCAAAGCTTTGCTGAAAGAGGCCTTCAACGGCAAAATGGAGCACAGCGTCTATGGAGATTTCAAGACGTACGTCCCTGGCCAGACCCAGGCCCCGTGCTACTTCATCCATGTCTGTAAGAAGACAGCCTGAGAGCCCTACCCAACAACTTGCTACACACACACACACACACTGCTAAGAAAATAATAGCTATCCAACCTCTTTAAATGCCAACATGCTCCCACAGTCCTCCAGATTTGGGCAAAATTATGCTTGTATATATTTAAGAAAGAATGTATATCGCTTTTATTTATAAAAACAATAAAACACAGCAACTGTTTTTCCCCCCAGGTTTTTGGTAGATTCACTCTTTTTGGTCACTTTGCTGCAAAGTGATGAGCACATGGCTGCTAAAATCATCCTGATAGTTTATGACTTCAGCGTCCAATGGTAGTACATGAGCACACACAGGCTGTCTACATGCCTGTAGACAGCTGATGATTATTTAAGAAAACATTTTGTCAGTGATTTTTTTTAAGGCCGGGAAAGTTTTCATTTTCTTTAATGATTTTAAAATGATGTATGCTAAAATGTTAAAGAAAGAGAGCCTCTTTGACTCTACTAGGAACAATTGGTTGATTACAGTCTCTCTTTTGACTCAAAAGATAGTGTGTCTTACACTCTCAGCTAGGAACAGTCTTAAAAGGTCAAACCTAATTTGCAAAATATATTCCAAATGTATCGGACCACTGTTTTGCCCATATCTGGTATTTTCCCATGTGCTGCTTATGTGTTGTCTTCGTTTCTCTTTCCTCCTTTGCTTCCCCCTTCTTTGAACTTTGATATCCACAATGAACATGTTTCAAAACGGTGCTGTATATTAGTGATATTCCTCATGAAGGAATACTTGACATTTATCACCAGTAATGTACAAAGTGCTAAAATATATTCTTAGACATTTGTGTTTGACTCAAGAGTCTTAAAAATACAGATAAAGCTTCCATGTTTTGTGAATATTGTAGCCTTTCTTTTTCGTGTATTTATGATCTGGAAAAGGAAAAAAGCCGATCTTATTCTGACCCACTGCCCACTTTCTTTAAGTTCAGGCAAATCTTTGACGGCCACAGGATGATGGCAGTTTGAATATTTCAATTCATTAGCATTATGTTTATGACAGTCCCCCAACTTTGTTTTGCTCAGTCATAATCATGCCCAGTTACTGATGTCACTTAAATAAGACCAGAGAACAGCTGTATATAAGATTGTAAATCCCCTTTACATCTTGAAATGCCTGGTTAATCTGTGAGAAGTCTCACACAGGTCAAAACAAGAAGCACCTGTGAGTGCAGTAATAATTTCCTCCACCCTGAAGTGTCTTTGACAACCTCACCAAAACTCTATCTACCCTATCACCTACCCTCCAGAGCTAAATGACTTCTGACCTCTGTGAAGCTGAAAATCGATCAATCATTTTCCACTAAAGCCCGCTCTTGAGAGAACGGGTCCTTATATTTGGATGGAATGTGCCTTTTTTGTTGTTGTAAGAGTTTAGGTTTTCTTTAACTGAATTTGTGGTACAATTTAAGTTGACTTTATTTAAGTCAAAAATAGCCATTGCATTTTCTGTTAATTATCACTAATGAACCTACACCTGGCCAGAAGTGGGCGCCATTGTAGGAGACAATAAATACCAAAGTTCTATAGTCCTATGAGGATTCATCAGAAACCTTTTAAGATGCCAATGTCATTTCATTTCATTAAGCTTTATTGGCATAACTGTTTAGGTAAACTATGTTGCCAAAGCACAATGTCACTAAGCTGGGTTTAGCAAGGTGGTTAAAAATGCATTACAGCAAACCACTGCATAATTCAATCCCAACACAAATTGTGTTATCAACCCAAGATGTTTGAAATGTGAAATTGTTTTTCTCAATCTTTGAATATTTCATCTAAAGTAGGACAAACTTGAATGTTATTCAATTGTGTTGCACAGTATATGTCTCAGATAATTGAGTTTACCCAAATAATAAGAGGAACAAGATGGAGAAACCATTTACTTTGCTGTATTATCCAGGTTCAAATATAATTTGCTTTGATACCAAATGGAAAATGCGTTTTTCATTGAATGAATAAAAAAGGAGAGGAATCAAATATTATTACTACCCCTGCTGTTTGCCAAAAAAAGACTGCATGGTGCATTCAAATGTTGTGCCAGTGCCTTTTGTCGACCAAAATGTACGGTACACTTCAGTTTGTGATTGAGATCAGTTCTATACGGGAAGAATGCTTGAACATTTGTGTGGGTTTGAAAGCTTATGTAGAGATAAAAGTACTTGACAACAGTCAAAACATTTCCTAATGAACGGTGATTATTGGAAGGATTTTGCCTGAAATAAAAATAAAATGAAATAAGGAACCCAATTGTCTCTTTTTAATTTTCACACCTTTTAAATAAGCAACACTTTTTCCTGTGTCAAATCCATATGGATGGGATTACCCGGATAATGTGTGCGTGCAAAGGAACAATTGTTTTTTTGTTTGTTTTTTACATAGTCCTCATATTCAGTCATAGTTTGTTGCTAAAGTAGGTGGATTGTTGAAATTTCTCATAATTTGGTGCATCCATTAAGGCAGCCTGGCTTCACCCAGACCTCTGCATCCTGTTCTAATGTATTTGATGCAAGAGCCCCAAAAAATAACCAAACTTGTCTCAGATCTTACAGTGGAGTTGCGGTTGTGTACAGGCAGAGTATTCTGAGAGCATTACAGAACAATAGGAAGACATGGTGAACAACCCAAAACTGTGACAACAGGCACTTTATTTCTACCATCTGTAGCCCAATAACAAAGTCAAATATCTTTTCTAATCCCTATCCCTAAGTCATTCATGATCATTGTGTCAAAGCAACTGAACAAAACTGTAAATTTAGGGTAGAGATCATTCCTAGACATGATACGACTGTAATTGCCATGTTTTGCCATCAAAAAGAGTTTCTAATATAATAAACAAAAGTGCAAAATGTAGGTTTGGCACAAGAGGGCGGTATTACATTACATGAAATACAGTCACATTCATACAGATGAGGACCAAACTCCTCAAATTAGAAAACGTGTACTTTTGTCATTCTGCATGATACATTTTTATCATTGTACCCTTGTGATTCTCTATCTTAAAAAGAATAATAATATGAGAATTAATAATATAAGTTAGTTTAATATCCAATTTAGTTTTAATTACACTGGTCTGGTCTCCGTTATGTTTATTGTGATGGCTGAACTGCTTGATATTTTGCTTTAGACCCAGGTCCTTAAAAAGCTTTTATTTGTGTAAGATTAAAACCTGTAAGAGACACATTTAACATGCAACGTCTAGCTCTCTTTCTAGACACTGCACCAACAAATTAAAATCCAAAGAACACTAGAAAGCTCTTAACACCAATAAAACATACAGCTTTTTCACTGTCTGACATTTTGTCAGTGAGTGACATTTCCTGCCTTGTCTGTGTGACCTCTGAACATGAACTTGCTCGACATCATCTAGCATTGCTTCCCTGGAGTGGATTGTCTGGAGCTCATCTCGTCTCATGTCTCCGAGGTATGCTATCAGACTCTGTGGTAGACGGCCGTGCAAGGAGCTGATACACAAACCAGATGTGAGAACCGTTTGCCAGATGTGGCTGCTCTGCTTTGCTTCGCTCCAGTTAGGGGAGTCAAAGTGGTCAACCATGACTGGCTTTACTAGGGAGGATCGCTTTCACAGCACGTCATTGGCCAAATCAAACAAAAACAGAGAGAGCTGAGAGAGACAGATTGGCTGGAAAGAAGGAGATGAGTAATTATGATTAATAATGATTATACTGAAGAGACTGTAAAGGAGAGGAAAGAAAAGAAGAAAAGAAAACTTTTTATACCATATGTTCTTGTTACCAAGTAATTTATTAAGTTTGGATTTGAAGAGAAAATTATTTTTTTGTGTGACTTTTAGAAGCTTATCTCTTGGCACTGACATATTGAATTCAATTTGGATTTTCTGACCCCAGCATTTGACAAGACGGAGGTGACATCCCTTCAAAACCTACAGTATATGTGACATCAGTGCATCATTTGCGATAAAATGTCTGTACACCCAGTCATCCAGCCGTTACATACGGCGCTTCTGAGCCTCTCTCGTACTACAGCGACAACACGGCAGCTAACTACATGCAGTCCACTAACACCATAAAACAACCAGCTCTCAGCAAAACACAGGTTCCACGTAAGGATACAAAATAACAATAAAGTTTTATGTGCTGAAGCCCATCAGACCAAACAGATTCAGATGATGTCGAGTAAGAACAAAGTGAGCATCAGTAAAGCTGAAACACAGAGAAAGTCACGTTAGCTCGCCAGTGCAAAGTTATATTGCTTTCCACATTACTTCACCAACTAAGGCGACCCATGTTACTATCCTGTGTACCACTGTTGATTTAGCTTCCAAGAAAGGATGTAAAGCAAATGTGGAGCAATTTGTTTCTAACATTATAGTGATGCAGCCACATATAAAACACTGCAACTTCACAGCGACAGCAACCCAGGGGAAGAGCCAACACTACAGTAAAGTTACTTACTGCGGTCTTATTATTATAAAGTGTGACACAAATCTTGTAATATTCAGTCCAGCTCACTACCCGTTTCATTATCATCAAATACATTTAGCTGTGCTGACATTGATGAGCCTCCGGTGAAAGATAGTTACTGAAAGCAGCAGGCGAGCTAACGATGTAGCACGTCGGCTAAATGCAGTAAATATATTGTGATCATGTAACCAGCATGGATTAGTTCAACGTGCAGCTGATAAAACTATTACTTTAACGTTGCAGTAGGTCTGCAGTCTATAGCTGCTGTCACTCTTTTTCCCGTGAGGATTGTCCCAATATGCGGCTTGCTGCGCTGAATGAACTAACGTTACGGAGCCAGTGATGATCTGCCAGACGGGAATGTTGAAATAACATTCCCGTCTGGCAGCCTGAGTGAAAAGTCACAGCCTGCATGCTGGTGTTCCTACGTTTATTGCATTGTTTCAGATTATGCTCGCTCATGAGTTCAACGGAGCACGCGTACGAGCACACGCCTGATAGCAATCTGAAAACCGCACTGCTAGTGGCCGCTGGAAACTCCATAATGCCCCTTTAAGGATTAAAAACAACAAGAAAGTTTTCTGTGCTGTGAAGCCCATCAGGCCAAATGAGAATCAAATCAAAAAAACATAGTCAACATAAGAAAGGCTTGAGTGAAGGACAGACCTCCGCTTTAAACTGGAATTGACAAAACCAACATAGAGTTTGCTTTCATCCTACTGTACAGGTAAACTAACATTACTGCAAAACATGTGGAACATATTATGATGTTGTGCTTTAGTTAGCTCAAGTTAGATAACGTTTGCTCGCGAGCAGTTGCTAATGTTTTCTGGTGCAAAAAACTACAGTTGTATGGCTTTCTACATTAATTCACCAGCTAATGTAACTCATAATACTTTCCTGTGTACCACCAGTATTATGTCAAAGTGTTTTTAGCCTGAAATAAATTATGTAACAGTACAAAGCAAATGTGAAGTGATTTGTTTACTAGCCTATAGGATGCAAGGCAGAGACAGCCAGCTAATGTTAGCACAGGCCTGCCATCGTTTGCTTAGTAACGTTTAATTTAGATTATTATTTTCATTATTATTGCCGTTTTACAGATACTTAGGTACACAGCTTCTCCACCATCTCAGTCGCTGTAACTTACGTGACGCACATAATATACAATATGTAACATAGTGTAACATAACGGCACAGGACAACAACACAGTAGAAGACCCACTCACAACAGTAACGTTACTGCAGTCTAACTGTTAGAAAGTGTGGTAACAATCTCATTTATAATACTCAGGCTAGCTCACTAACAGTTTTGTTATCCAGGTCATTGTCCACATTGCTGAGCCTCTGGTGAAAGACACAAATAGTAACGTTAGTGACTGAAAAGCAGACAGGCGATCTAGCACCGGTGGATCACGTCGGCTAAATGCAGTCAATGTAACTGTAACGAGCATGGATTACTCCAACCTCAAGCTGATAAAAATATTACTGTGATGTTGGAGTGGGAGTTTACCTGAGTTTCAGTCAGCATGTGGTATGAAGCTGTCTCCTGATGAGTCTGTCTCTTTGTGTCAGATTTTGTTCGTTCAGTTCCAGCATGTGTACGAGCACACACCTGGTTGCAATCTAAAAATCGTACCTTTAGTGGTTCCTGAAAACCACATATTGCCCAGTCAATCATCACAGTATAACATAATTTTAATTCAACTTCAGGGATATCAATCTGTTCAGTTAGGAAGCATAAGCGATTGTGAATCAGTGTCACCTGTTTTGGTGCAAATGAAAGACAACCACAAAAAAGGGAATGCATATCCTTCCTGACTGATTGTTCTCTAGTTTTGAGTTTTGCTTGTGTCCTTACCACTACCTGGTAGCATGAGGCAGTTCCTGCAGCCCATTCCGGTTACACAGGTAGTCCAGCTTCTCCAGGATGGCACACCCATACGTGCCGTGGCAAGAATATTTGTTGTGTTTCCCAATCTCACAGTCTAAAGAGCACAGAGGATATACCAGGAGATGGGCTGTAGAAGGGCACCAACCCAACAGCAGGACCAGTATCTGCTCCTTTGTGCGAGGAGAAACCAGTGGATCACTGCCAGAGCCCAACAAAATGACCTCCAGTGAGGTACTGGTATGCATGTTTCAGACCAAACTGTTGGAAACAGACTCCATGAGGGTGGCATTAGGGCCCAATGTCCTCTAGTGGGATCTGTGCTCACAGCCCACCACCATGCAGCTCGACTGACATTCGCTACAGAACACCAGAACTGGCATGTTCGCCATGGGCGGGTGTCTTCCCATATGAGAGCAGGTTCACACCAAGCACATGTGACAGACGTGAAGGAGATGTGATGTGTGATTTAAGTGTATTTTATCTTTCATGACTCTGTGTATGGTGGGAAAAGAAAGTGAGGCGACAGCAGTTTGTTTGGAGTTAATCTCCTGTAACCAAACTGGCATCCTGTAAAGCTCGCGGAGGTCTGGAGAAATTCAAACACATATTTGGTTAAGAAGACACAATGCACTGTTGTCATACTTCAAACCAGTGAAATTACACAATGAATAAATTGTTTGTACCCTGTTGGAACTCTCTTCCTTTTCTTTATTCCATGAGAAAGACTGTAGTGATTTAAAAGTAACTAATTAAAGCTCCATTATTCTACATTTTTATTTTAGTGAATATGAGTAGGTGTAACGTGAAAGGACTTGTACATAGTGCGAAACCCGCAAAGAATTATTAGCCGATCTTCCAGTTCCCCTCTACAGATGCCCTAAACGGCCATCGATTACAAAGACAAATATTCTTTTTACTCCGGATAATTATCTTGTGATCTTGAGATAACAACTGTTTTTTTCTTGTGATAACGGGATAATTTTCTCATGAACCACAACGATAACTAACCATAGCTGAATACAGGGGTTGGCCGGTGCGTTTCTTTATGATAATTTCGTGTACATTTTTTCAGTTGGTAGATAGCTCAATTGGTAGAGCTCAGGACTTGCATTCCAAAGGTTGCAGGGTTGATCCCTGCTCTCTGCAAAGTTTTTTGCTCTTCTTTATTCTTCTTTGTGTTTTTAATCATATTATGTTATTATGAAGAGATTCAGGGGAATCCAGTCACACATTTCACGATGGCTATTTCAAAGGTTCTGAATACTAAGAGCTAAGAGAGTATAAATACTGAATTTGCATTTTTCCGATGGCCACAAAAACAACTCCAAATAAATGCTAAGGCAAGGCAAGGCAAGGCAAGGCAAGGCAAGTTTATTTGTATAGCACATTTCAACAACAAGGTAATTCAAAGTGCTTTACATAAAACATAAAAGCAACAGGGAAATATAAAAAAAGTTTTATATTTGGTATAAAACTATAAGGTTGCTCTGTGTCTGGTGGATGTGTAAATAGCATCTTTTTGCTAACACATTGGCCATATCAACTTTATAAGCTGATAACTAGTCAATGTTGTGTTTATATGCCATTAGGCTAATAAAATCAATGATTCCTGCTTTAAGGGGAACAGTACACCATTATGGGAAATACACTGATGTCATTTCTTGCTGAAAATAACAGGAGAAGATTGATTCAACTCTCATAAACCCCAGTGTGTCGTTTTTACACTTTAGATTTTGTACAAATTTTAAAAACAATATATAATGTGTAAATTAGTGATGTGAGATGGATTTTGTTAGCTTTTGACAAAGCCAGGCTAACTATTTCCATTGTTTCCAGCCCTTCTGCTAAGCCAATAGACTACTAGAGGTGGCTTCATATTTGGAGTACACACATTTGTGGTGTTGATCTTCTTAGCTCTTGACAAGAAATAAGTGTACCTACTATAATGTTTGAGGAGAAGAGAGGGAAAATAGAGGGGATGTCTTTGATGGTTTTCTTAAAATAGGAAAGGACATTGGAAGAAAATAATGCAGGGTGAGAAACAAGAAGTAACACAACGTTTACATCCAACAAAAACTTCAACAGAAAAGCAAGAACATGTAAAGAGGTGAAACTCTTGAAGTGAGTGGAAAAAGATACAGGGAGAATCCAGAGGTGCTGAAAGAGAAAAGGCAGAGAAGGGGAGGGAAAAGGAAAGTCAGACTATCTAACTGGCTTTGGTTACTTCCACAGTGAGCTGCCAGATGAGGATTTTCCAGATGTTAGGTAGGGGAAGAAAAGGGAGGGGATGGGGAGAAAAACAAACTTCTGCTCTCTTTTTTTTATTTGTCTTCCTCTGAGTTTCCATGGCTGACCAGGGCACTAGGCTGCAAACACTTCAACAAGGTGAGGGCCTCTGAGTGCTCTGATCGCCTCTATTAGCCTCACACTTTTCGAAGAAACAATAGATGTAGGGGGGAAAACACTGTCGAGCTTGATGGCTTGCTATAAACTCCCTGAACTGCTTTCGTTCCCCACCACCTCTCCCCTCTTTTTAACTTCTTCTTCCTCCCACATCACTGATCGTTTTCTTTCCAGGGCGCATGAGAAATTATGTTTTTATGAGTGTGTGTGTGTGTGTGTGTGTCATGTGATTTCTTAGTACTGAGAGCCTGGCTCTCATTTTTCAATCCCCCTGTGTGTGTGTGTGTGTGTGTGTGTGTGTGTGTGTGTGTGTAGAGGCAGAGGAGCAATACTAAGGAGTCCCAGCTGTGTCTTTCCCAGCTGCCACTGCTTGACTCTTGATGAGAAAAGTGGACACAGTAAGAGAATAGATCATTTGAATGTGTGTTTTGTTGTATCTTCATCTGTCTGTCATACTTATGTATGTATGTATTGCACTTACTGTGGCGTGGCGTGTAGCGGTGGAATGTAACTAAGCACTGTACAGTACTTTACTTGAGTATTTCCATTTTATGAAACTTTATACCTCTACTCCACTACAACTCAGAGGCAAATATTGTGCTTTTTACTACATTTGTCCGACAGCTTTAGTTACTATTTACAATTTTTCATCCCCTTCCCTTTTACTCCATAATGAGTAAATTGGGCTGTGAGGTTTTGAATGCAGGACTTTTACTTGGATCTGAATACTTCTTCAGCCTCTGGCATCGTGTGTACATAATGTCTGTGTGTTTGCGTATGGGGGCTCTCTTGAAATCCTTCCTTGGGACGGGCCAAGTTGAGGGTCTGTAAGCATTTATAGAGTCGTTATAATAAAAGAGTGGGTCACACCAAAAAACTCAACAGCAGCTCTGGGATTTTCCAGCCCTCCACTCAGCCTGTGCCAAGACACTGTTTAGACAGAGAAGGCTGGAGATATTCAATGCCTTGTCTAGTGTTACGCAGGGGAATAGCCTAATCCAGACTGGGCCCATTTTTTCCCACATGAATGGTGTGTGTTTGTCTGTACTCAGTGCACGTTTGTGTGGGTGTGTGTGAGTGTGCGTGTGGAGAGGGGCCCATAAGAGAATCAAGAAACAGACAACATCCTCCTGCTGCGCAGCAAGGTCCTGGAGAACAATAAAGTCTGGCGAGTGAAGGAAGCACTCTGGCTGGAGGCCCGTGAGTGGACAACGCTTAGCTTGTTTTTGGGTCCTGAAACAAACAAATGACAGAGTTCCTCTCAGTTTCACAAGCTCGCGCATGCACACACACACACACACACACACACACACACACACACACAGATGAAAACCTACGGAAATCAATACAGTTTGTTTATAACAAAAGGACTGCAAGTCAACATTTCAGAGCATGATTTGAAAAGTCAGATTTGTAAGTGCAGTAAACATTTTGAGCTCTTTGCTTTGCAGACTCCATTCATGATCTGCTGTAAAATTTTCCTCCTGATGTTCAAACAGGAACAGGACATCAAAAGAACATGCCTAAATGTAATGGTTAGGGAAATAGCCTGATGTTCAGACAGGCTCCAACAGGATGAGTGTTGACTTCCAGGTCGACTCCTGTGAGTATTTTCCAGTGAAAACGTTATAAACAAAAGATGATTCAAGTAGTTTCTCAACTTAACATGGTCCTGCACGTTTGTTGTAAAATATAAAACACACAGGTGTGCACTTAGACCGCGTCATGTGTAGTGGGACTGCATTACCTCAGGCTACTAACGACAGTTGCGCAAGATGACTCATACATCTGCAGAAGGTTAAAGGATAAGTTCACACATTTTAAAGGTGATCTTAAAATAAAATAAAATATTGGAGCTATGCTTTCAGAAAGGCAAAGATATACTGTAAGCCAAATGATAAGAAACAATGGTTAATGGAAAAAAGATAATAGGATCAGATCCTCTGTAGGCAGTTTATAATGTTCTGTTTGTCAAGAAAAAAATATATAGGTGACATTATTGGTGACTATACAAATTCATAGAAAACAATATGTGCCTAAAAACAGGAAACATACATTAATAAATGCACTGTAAGTAAATATGATTAGAAATGTGAATGTGTGCAAATTTGTGCACTTTGGCACAAAATGGCACCAAAGGGGAACTGGTTGAATTTTGTGGACTTCATCAGCCACAAATGCTGTAAGGTACGCTAAATGTTGTGTCATCACTGTGTGCTGGGTTTGTGGTTGACGATAAGGTGCAGCTGTTGTACAAACTGTAGTTTGGAATTTTACGTGATCATGATGTGTGCAACTAAAGTGCAACTTTAGTGATCCATTTTTCTGCAGAACCAGTCATGGTTGGTACGTCAATTTAAGGATTTGTATGTGTGTGCGTGTGTGTCAGCCACATCTCCAGTTATAGCTCAATACAGTGTGCTGTGCTTACTGTACAAGGAGCCACAGCACTGGATGGTCATGAAAACATACACACACGGTGCTTTTATATATGCTCACACACATATGACACACATCAATGAAAACACATTAACAAATACAAATACAACATACAGTGAGTGTGTGTAATCCAGAGTTTTGTCAATGGGACTGTTCTTTAGAGAGGTACAGTGATGGAGTCAAGACAGGTTAGACTCTCAGGCCTCTTAGTGTGGTTTGTTTTTCTTCAGTTAGACTCTAACATTTTTGGTGTCTGCTCACCCCCCAGCCCCACCCCCACCTTTTCTGCCTGTGTCTATCTCTCCACCCAACTTCCCATTCATGCCTGAGGCTTGGTTTTCCTCCCATTGGTCCTCCAGGTTCATTTCAGGAAGTGTTGCCAGCTTTTGCCACAGGTTAGACAGAAATAAACAGTCAGGCTCTCCAAGTTAAACAGCGACCTTGTCATGCCATCTAAAAGCCCCTCTGCTTCCTCTGGGCCGCCCACCGCTCAAAGAATGTGTCTTCAGTTCTCTGAGAAATGGCACAGTCTGCACACACAGCCAAACAAACCATAAGCGCATACAGAAACGAACATACAGATGTCATTTTCACGCGGAAACACACACGTGGAAGGTGTAACTCTTGTGCGCATAAAGGAGACACGCACACACACACACACACACACACACAGGCGGCGAGCTCTCACAGCCGTGATTTCAGTGAATGTCCTGAGTACACTGCATCTATTGTTCAGAGGCTTTGTGGGTCCCAAAGAGAGCGGGGAAGTGTTCGCCCAAAGAGATGGGGATGGGGAGCGGGGCCAGGGTGGATATCCATTTCTACACGCCAGACAAACTACACTCACTCTCCTAACTGCTGCCACATGGTGAGGTCTCCTAATGGCATACAGTACAGCAGAAACTGCCCCACCACACCCCGCACTCACACACACGTATAGCCATCATCACATAAAAGATTTCATAGAGACAAGTTTTTCCTCCTGGCAGGTCAATCCTGCAGAAGCTCAAGGTTTCCACAGGTTTTAAATGTTAAGGAAGGATTTAGGCAAAGCCTGCACTCTAAGCCATTAAACATTATAGAGTGAGTCAAGCAATGAACTCCCCATGAAGTAAAGAAAAGTAATGATCAACTAATAAGTATTTTCCATCAGAATTTAATATTTCACATATATAATGTCAATTTGACCTGGAAAAACCTGAAAAACCTCCAACAAATGGTTAATTTTTATGGCAACAAGATAATGCTAAATTTAACGAATTTCGTGTGCATGTAGGCGACTTTTTGGCTTCATGATGTATGTTGCAGAGAAGAAGTCTTCAGGGTGGCCAAAACATTAGGATTCACCTGGTTTCATCACCTACCAAGCATGGTTAACAACAGCAAATTTCATGTAAGTCTTGCCATTTGTTCTCAGCATAGCTTGTTGAGTTGGTCAAGGTGGGTTTTTGGGCTGAAACTGGTGCAAGAACAGGTCACGGGGTCACCAACATATTACAATTCAAGAGAGCCTGAGACAAAAAGACAAAAAGCACAAGTTGCGTATTATTCTACAGCAATAAATCATTCCACAGGTTATCTTCTATTCAGGCTTTTACTTTTAACCTATTTTGCCAAGAAGTCAGTCAGTGAAGTGCCACTGAAATAATTATCGATGTTTTTTTACCTGCACATCACCGTAATCCTAACATCTACACGCCTCTGATCGAGGGTTGATGGTGAGCTGTGAAGTCGGAGAAGTTACTGGCTTGAATTAAGCTTTTACAATATCATGTTTCAGATAAATATTAAATGATCTATGAATGACATTATGGGCTGCAAGTTTGTTAATTTGTGATCAGAAACGGGCAGGTAATGCTGGCTGGGTTTACATCACTTTAAAATGCAGACTGTGGAGGTAACCCATTGAAAGGCAAATGAGACTGAATAGCGACTACATTAACAAAGGCTACCATCATCTGTTGGAGGGGGCAACAGCCAACAGTAATGAATCTGTTATTTCACTGTCAGTGAAAAGGTGTTCAGATAGACTTACTGACTGACTGTCACCAGAGAGCACAACACATGAATCTACCAGCAGATTTGTCTTTAGAAACCTCCACAGATTGTTCTTATTGGCCTGTAAACCGTGCCTGGCTCATTATTTTCTTTCAGCATAATAAATGGCTCAGGTGGTTAGTTGTGTTGTAGTGTCATTTGGAATCTGCTACATGTCATCTTCTCTCTGCAGTCCTGACAGAACCTTGACAAATGAATGTTTTCATCTAACTGTGTGGTTGCTATGTAGTTATACTCACAGAGGAACGTTTTTCCATAAATGCAGCATTGTGGTTAAATCTCAGTCTTCTTTTGTCATAAAAGTGGCCAATTTGTGTTTGTTTGGATTGTGGGAATTTATTCTGTTTGACTCTCCTCGCCAAGATGAGAAGTTCTGCTTTTATTGGAAATTAAAAGCACAATTTGTGTTCCCGGAAAGGCCGGGAATTTTATTTTGATTTAACCCAACTGCTGTTTTATTGAATGTGCAGAGGATGTTGTTGTTAACAAAGACCCCTTTTTGCATCAATAGTTTGTTGATACATTTTGTAAAGCCACTGGAAAATCACGTTAGAGTTGCTTTGAATCTCTTTCCTCTTTTCTTTAGGTAACATAGCTTTTTAAAATGCTTTTTGACTGGTAAAAGAATATGTGGGTTGTATTTTCTGGCTCAAATTCAAACAGTGGTTATGAGTGGGAGTGATAACTGTGATAACATTAAATGGCACATATTTCCTGCCCTTCAAATGAATGCAAAGGTGGGGTTTGGGTAGAGGATGAGAGCAAAGAAAAATTAATGCAAGTTGCTGTGTTTGGAAATCAGTATTATTGGCACTTATTGGTTCTGCGTAACAGTTTTATTAAAAAACTGTGCCCACCCAAGAATCTCAGTAGCTTAACAGTTTTTCTGGTAGTAAATTAAACATAAAAGTAAATTAAACTCACACATAATTTGTTTATTTCTCCTGATTCACTACAATGGTATTGTATTTGGGTCAACAATGTACTTTTGACCTATCCTGATGCAGAGACTGTTGTTTGTTTGGACTTTAACTGCTCACACAGAACCATGATTCAAAACCAAACCACAAACACACAAGAGACAAAGAGGCCAGCTAATAAGAATTTAGCTTGCATGCCAATTAGAGTCTGGAGTTTCAGGTTATTTGAGGCTATGAGGAGCAGTAGAAATGACTCAGAGGGCTATCTGAGTCATAGCTTTAATATGATGAATGCTGGTAGACTGAGAGATCCGACCAGGTCTTTATTTACACAGATCTGGAAACATTGAGTGGTGACTTGGATGAACTGTGTGTGAAATGTTTAAATTGCATGTGAAATTAAAGCTGTAAGCAGCATTGGGCGGGCCCTCGCACGTGTAGCACATCGAGGTGTGAGGTGGCCGCCTTACAGACTCTGGAGCTCTGCCAGTGCAGCTGTGAATTTGCCAGGCGCAAACCGTCACTTCCTGTGTCCCCTTTGTGGCGCTACAGAGCACTTGGAGCTATGACTGTCACTGAATATTGGCATGTAGATGTGTTCGGGGTGAGACTGTTATCAAGCACGTAAAGTTTGGTACAGATTTGAGCATGTACAGTGAGGTAGTGACAAATTCCAGTTTCATGGCGAAGCATGGAACTTTGCCGCTACACCACGGATACGGAAAACTCACTTTACAACATGACATCATCAATGTGTTAAGGGTTTTCTTAAATAGTTTTGAAGTAGATATAGCCAACCTGCAAGAAGTTCTTCATCACAGTCACTTCCTGTTGCCAGTAGCCGGCGCTATGACTATGAGTGAATATTAGCTTGTAGATGTGTTCAGGGCGGAACGCTTATCAACCATTTAAAGTTTGGTGCAGATGTGAGCATGTACACTGAAGTTAGAACTTCCTGTTTCATGGCGAATCATCAATATTGGATGCCACGCCACGGGCACGCTGTTAAAGGGAACAACTTTTATTAGACCAGGCAGCAAAAATATGAAGTCCGTCAGACTAAATACTCAGGAGGAGTTGGTTAAAGTATGGAGTGTGTAAATCATCCAGAAATTACCATAAATTTCAAGATGGTTAATTTCCTATTGGGTTTAGGTCATCGCTCTGAGAAGCTGTTTTATACATCTGAAAATGATACATGTGCCGCAGAAATTTTGTATATGTAAGTAAAATGTGCTGCGGGGGCTACTTTGTTGAAGATCACCTGTTGCCGGCAGTTGGCGCTATGACTATGGGTGAATGTTAGCATGGACATGTTTTTCAGGGCAGGACTCTTACGTGAAAAGTTTTGTACAGATTTGATCATGTACAGTAAAGTTACAACAACTTCCTGTGTCATGGTAAAACATGGAACTTCGCCTACTTCAGCTAAACTTTGAAGTAGATCAAATCAATTAGCTAAATTTGCTATAGTACGAAGTGTGTAAATTGCCAAAAATGACCATTAAATCCAAAAAGGCCAACTTCCTGTTGGGTGTGGGCCATCACTCCAAGAGATTTTTTTTGTATGTCTGGACATGACACACATACCACAGAAAGTTCATACACGTAGGTAAAACTTTGGCCGGGAGATGCTCTGAAGGGGGCGTTACTGAGCCATTATGCCACACCCATGTGCGAAAACATGAAATTTTTGCCCCGCCTGAATGATGTACAAAGCTTAGTGAGTTTTTGAGCAGGTTTAGGCCCCCAAAAATGTGATTATGTTGCAGAAAAAAATTCCTTCAGTTCTAATAGGGACCTCACATGTTTCATGTCCAGGCCCTAAAAACTCTTTATGGACATTTCTTTAAATGAAACTAAAAAACAAGCTGAGGTTCAAGATGAGTAAGTGTTTCGTCATTGTTTGAAGTGAGCCCAGGTTTGGGAGGACAGGACCTGTGGTCTTTGAAGATTCATTTAGGCCTTTCTCAATTTTGGAATTGAGAAGCTCCACAAGCACCTGCAGGGATAGTTGGCGAGCCAACTGGCCAGTCAGCTCACAGACCCCTCTTGCCCCACAAACAAATCGAGATACATTACAACTAGTGTATCACTAATCAGCTGGAGTTATAATTTTAGCCACATAGCTAACAAGCTACATGCTAAAAATGTAAAAAGTGTAAAATCAAACTCAGAAAAAAACAACAAATTATGCATAAGGTTAGCTATGTGAATATGTCCTTAAGCATTTTCAATTTTGAGTCCTGAGTAGCCTGAAAACACACCAATGCTAGCTGTTTCGAAAAATCATGCACTATGATAAAATCAGGTAAAACATGGTGCACCATTAAGAGGCACTTTTTGTATCTCCTGCTTCCAGCTTTTGTGCTAAGCTAAGCCAACAGTCTGCTGGTAGTAGTTTTATATACATTGTACAGACAAGAGATTGGTATCTAAATATTTATCTCTGGGCAAGAAAGGGGATACACATAATTCCCAAAATGTTAAACTATGCGGTTCAAACTGTAAGCTATACTGCTGTCGAAAGCTACCAGAAAGTAGGGAGGCATTCATGACTTTGCTTTGTTAAAGTAACAATCTTAAGTGTGAAAGTTATTGACCTTGGAAACAGTAGTTTGGAGAAAAAAACTTAAAAGGATTTAAAAAATTTTCCCCATTTTTTCCTCTTCACCAGCTGATGGAGTTTGCTTAGTTATCATGATGGTGGCTTAGCTGTCATCAAGTGACCTACTGTAAGTATGGGACGTGATAATAGTGGAGATCATGACCTCTGTCTCCATTGAAGGATTATTTCTGAAGGTCTTAAAGTCATGGGATATGTTGCTGATTATGCAGCCCATCAAAATACTTGGTCAGATTTATTCGTTCATTTTTTATCTGCAAATGTTTTATTCAAAAGAAAAATTAAATGTATGAAAGAACAATTTATACTGTAGCATACATATGTAATCAGTGTAATCAGAGGATGTCTTGTCAAATCTGTCTGCATGCTGAGACTTTGTATAGGAATGAATGCAACTTGATTTGGAATTTATAAATGTTGTGGTCTTTGTCATTCATATGGTGTTTCTGAGGGTAAAGGCAGATGTCGGACGGCGGTTTGACCTATGGATAGTATGTCAGACAAACAAATTATGTTTACAATGTTGTATGTTGTTATAATGCCCCGTTAAATTCTTTCTGTGTGCGCCGTCTTTCAGCTTGGTTGCACCACTCATATGCGACTCAAAACACAGTCGCTGCGTTTCAAGTCAGACCGCGCTTTGGGTCGGAGACAGCAAGCTGAGAGACCAGGAGAGTGGCATTAATCAGACACAGATGACCTGGTTTGCCTCATGTGATAAACGCATCCAAGAAGGAAAAAAAGAAAAAAAAAGTTGACATTTGAAAGTCAGAAGTGAAAATGGTTGGTACAAGCAGGGTTAGATCAAAATTTACATCCTAACATCAAGATTTGCCAGGTCTCTATCACCAGTTTGTCATATTTCTGTCACTCCACTCTGTCCTTCCTGATTCACCATTTATTTTATAATGAGTTCAAAGAAACCATGGTGCAGAGCAGGAGAGAGGTAATAGGAGAGTGTGCCAGGGGTGGAGAGATGTGTAGCTTATCAGCTGATCCCAGGGGTTGTACAGTACAGTTGGTGTGGAGGAAAAATGGGGATGCGGCAGGACAGATATAGAACAAGGTTAAAGGAGGACATGTTGTGGATGCTCTCAGGCTGTTCTCTCCCCTCCTCCAACGTTTAACCTCATTCTTTCTCTCAGGTTCCATCAGGCCTTGTTGCCGCTACATGCCGAAACAAGGAGAGAGATTCAAGGCCTCAAAAGGGAACTTGTTGAATTGTTCCCAAAGGTATCAGACAGGGTGTGGCCTTTGACTCCGCCTGATCCCCTTCATAATTCTACTGTAATTCTCAAACCTCCCACCTGTGTCCTTTCCTGCTCACTCTGCTTCACAGTATGAGCTGTACTCACTCTCAAAGCCACTGATGATGAGAAAATAAAAGTCACAGGGTGTGAATGTCAATTTAAGCCTGTCTGGCTATTTTGTAAAATGATTATCATGGCAGCACAAAGACTACAAATGAACATTTGTTAAAGTTTAATTAATGTTACATCTGATAACTGTGACCTTTTGCATGAGGTGAGCGTGAGGTTGGATGACAGTTGTTTTTTGTTTGCGATCTAAAAGTCAAAAAATTTGCATATCCAGCTAATGACATTCCTCTTACATACCACACCATCTGTCTATCTCCTAATCAGGAACCAATTAAAAACTGTCATTTTGGAAGCTCAAACTCCAGTATTCACTCCATTTGTAGCTCACTTTTAGTCTTCAGCAAATTTTAAATCTAAGATACTTTAAAACTTTAATTTAAAGCCGAGCCCCAATTAGAAGACGATCCCTTTTACTGGCAGGGTTAGTCTACACGTTTTGACAAATAAACGCAGGCCTTAATTACATTCTTTGGAAGTATAAAATCTCTTAAAGCCCACTGGGACGCCAACTTGGGCACGCTTTAAGCTGCTTATATCGCGATTACAAATATACAAATAATAGCCCAGGCTATTACAGTTTTTCCCAATTGCTTAAACACTTAAAAACTTAATTTTTCAAAAAGCACACCCGTTTTCCTAAGCTCTACACACAAATCCCTTCATTTCTCATTGCCTACACCATGTGGTCATTTATAAAGCACTAACATTCAATATTGTTCACTCAAGTCAGTAGTGTAAGACTGTTGTGTAGTGTGTGTGTGTTTGAAGGCTTGTGTGTTATGTCTGAGGTCAATTTTTCAGCAAGATTGAATGGTTTTGAGTGGAGAGCTTCATTTTGACCTGAAAATAGGATGTTCAGGGAATTGGCTGAGAAGTTGTGGATATGTGTTTAGAGTTTGGAGATTAAGAGGCATAATTTCAGGAAATGTGTTTAAGCAATCGAGGAAAAACTGTAACTGAAGTAACAGTTAGTAAAGACTTCACTGCAGTGCTGCTCTTGGGCCAAACAGGAAAATGGGGGCAATTACTGACATTATTCCAAATGAATTTGTCATTAAAGATGGCTTGCTAGTAATAGTAGCACTAGCAGCTTTTTAGTTTGTAGAATTAAATCTATCTAGGACAGTAAGCTTATGGGTTCTTGGCACTGCAGACACAGACTCCTGTTATGCTTATTCTGTACCATGGGACAGCAAAATGCATTTAGACCAGTAAGACAATTTATTGCTTGATCCAGTTTTTAGTTGAAGACACCAAAACTCTTCAGGTTCAGGTGTCATAGCCAATGAAATGTATATCTTTCATCTCCAGTCACAATTCAATCAGCAACTTTGTCTTTGTACCGTGAAAGATTCACTGGTGGGGAAAGGGAGTGTGCTTCAAAGTCAGGGATTGAGGACATCCTACACATTGCAAGTGTTTATCAAATACCGACAGCTTCTTTCTGCACTGAAAATACAGGCGCATTATGCTGGAGGGAGACCCAGAAACATCAACAACAGCCACAGAGCTGTGCCTGTTATGTAAGCTGAATCAAATTGATCCTATGGGGATCGACTTGTTGGGCATGAGCTGCAGTGACATGGATGAAAATTCAGGCGTAATAATCTGTGAGCACTTTCAGCGGGCAAATCATCGCTGTAGCCCTTGTCGTTGAATGCAGCTGTGCATTCTGGTTGTATGTATCAAATCCTCTTTGACATAATCTGATCTTTAATCTGATGATCTCAATGATATTGCTCAAGATCTTCAGTTTCCCGATAGTTGCAGTAGTTCAGCTCGGCATAACAGGACTCGCCACTCATGTTGACTTACCAGAGGTCATCAATGAAAGAGCTTGTTACTGAAGATATGCAATGTTTTTATATACCATATCTTAAAATACTGAAAGAGTATCAAACCTTATTGAAGATGCACAGATCCTACTATGGTACTACAAAATATAGCTCCCATCTGATACAAAGTAAAAAATTGTTGATACTGCAGCGTTTAAAGCTGCTAATATACAATACAGGGGAGCCATTTGTCATGATTTACAAGGTCCATCATTGATAGACTATCTATCTATCTCTCTATCTGTCTGTCTGTCTGTCTGTCTGTCTGTCTGTCTGTCTATCTATCTATCTATCTATCTATCTATCTATCTATCTATCTATCTATCTATCTATCTATCTATCTATCTATCTATCTATCTATCTATCTATCTATCTATCTATCTATCTATCTGTTGTAAATCAGCAGATACACATGTCCCTGCTAATGACAAAACCTGACTGGAGCAGAACAGGGAAGAAAAAACAGAAAATCCTGACAATACGTTTGAAGCTGCGAGAGACGGAGGTGAGTCGGGTGGAGGAGGGGTGGGACCTCCGAGGCTTTGGAGCCAATTCGAGGGACCTTGTGATGCAAAACCAGTCCTCGGCAACAGACAGTTCCCATGGCAACGGCGAGCTGCCAAAGTTCCTTGTTGACAAATGACAGCTCCCCTCTCCTCTGCACTCGCCCGGCGATGTGTGTGTTATTTGGCAAGACCCCATCTTTGCCTAAGGCATGGGGGAAGAAGGGGTGAAGGGACAGAGACAGAGGGAGCGAGAGGATTGTTGTTGTTATGTATGCAGACATGCAAACGGTATTCACACACACACACACACGCACACAGTAGTTGCAACAACGGCAAACATGCCCTTACTGGCTTCTGCATGTTTTGCCTAACTACCTGTTCTTAATGTTTTATAACTATTAATTATGTACAATTGTAAAGTATATGTTTATAGCCTACAAGAAATAATTGCGATATTGTAGGTAACTGTAATTATGTACTATTTTGTGGTACATTGATTCCCATCTTAGTGCACTGGTACCTCAGGAGTACTTCTGCAGCTGCCAGGGGTTTCGTGAAAACTAGCGAGCAGGTCAGTCTTACTGTAATACTTCCATTGTCAACCGGCGAAAAAAACTCTTGTGGATAAATGTTTTAAAAAGACAGACTAAACTTATTGGCTAAATGGCTGAAACAGATCAAATGAACGGACAGACGGTTGAAACGTACAGCTTCTGACCAGAACATTGCTCGTCCAGCTGTAGAAAAATATGGTGTAACAATATCCACTTTTATATAATCAACACACGTCAATTTGGAACATGACAGGTGGTGTTGATGAAGGGGGTGATTGAGAACATCTGACAAAAAAAAAGTTTGAGAACCACTGGTGTTGTGCATACATGATAATAGCTTTAATTTATAGTAATAGCAGATATCCATTTAAATAAGTCACTTTAAATTTGCATCTCAGCACCAATTTTGTCTGTTGTATTTGCAATAGTATTAACAAAACAGTCTAATAATAGTAAGGGTGTTGAAATGAGAGACAGTGATACTGAGGAATGTTAAGTGGGAGCATTGGGGGGGTGGGGGCCTAAGCGGCAGGATACACACTCCTGCGGCAGAATTGTCGTGAAAAGATGATCTTCCATCCTCACCTCGCAACAGAGCTGTCAAGATGTTCAGACCCGTGATTTATGATTTAACCTCCCCACTTCACTGTTACATCCTACCATCCTACCGGCACATGCACACACACAAACACCTCCCTCCTCCCCCGGTCACACACACTCTCACTCTACAGTCTGCACTACAATGGCTTAGCTGCTTTCAAGCAATCCGGAGCGATGTCATACAAAACCTGCACAGTATTAGAAATAATCCAGTAATTAGGGCACACATAGTGAGCACTAATACTGGATCAAAGGAACATTTAACTTAAAGCCCAGTAATGCCAGTGGATGACAGTACTTTCTAAGCACATACAGCATTATACCAGAGTGTCTTTACATGTCATAATAGCTAGGTAGCTAGATACAGGTAGAGCGTGTGTGTGTTTCATACTACAAAAAGTGAGTATTGCGGGGACAATAGATATGACAGGGAGTCCATGGAGGAGTGTGGTGGTGACTGCTCCGAGCGTAATGTCAAAAAGATTAACAAGAATTGAGCGGCAAACTGACACCTGAGAGACGTTTGGCGAGCGCAATAAGCTGCGGTGCTGCACTCCACTGAGCAGCAGACAGGATGGGAAGCAAGACAATAAGCAGGAATCCACACACACACACACACACACACACGTCATTTTACTGTCAACTAAAAGGTTATAATGTAAAGGAATAAAGGAGGAAGCATTTTTTTCCACATTTCTTTTACTGATCTTTACACTTGTCACAGAACATCACATAGACTTATCTGAGCAGACTTGCTCTTTTGTTGTTTTTAATCACAGACAATGCAGTTACATGTTCTTGTCTCAGAAACATATATTGCTTTGTCAAGTTTTTTTCTTCTTTAAAAAATACCACCAATGATCATTTAGGGTTTAGAGAAGTGAAAATGAAATAGGCTGGTCTAGTTGTAGACGTGTCACTGATGCCAAAACAGTTGTAGGGATGCAAACTGCTATTTTATACATCAGGAAACAAAAAGTGGCCAGGCAGGAATCATTCCACCTAACAAACCAACTGAGACCTCCCAATTCTCGTACCGTAAGGTACATCACTAAAAAAGAAAACACGACTGGCTGATCTGAATCTTTCCACTTTTTTTTAACAACTTTGGTTTGGGTTTGTCATCAGTGTGAGGACCCTAATCTTCACACAGCAACAAACAAGAAACCACTGATCATGCCGTCATGACAGAAAGGCTCATATACCTAGATTAGAACTGGTTTTGTGTTGTATCTGTCCTTGATTGAGAAGATATTATCAATGTCATCTGTATAAAATGAAGCTACAGTCCGCAGCCAGTTTGCTTGAAAACAGGAGAAAACATCTGGCCCTGGCTTGTCCAAAGGTAAAAAACATCTGCTTGCGACCGTCTCTAAAGCTCACTAATCAACACATTATATCTTGTTTGTCAAGTTGGAACCACAGTGTGTCACATTTACACCCAAAGCGTAAAAATGACACATTGTGGTTTTACTATTTCTTGGCCGGGCACAGGAACATCCTGGTTGCTGAGCAACCAGTAGAGACACCAGGAAGAGATATAACGTGTTAATTAGTGAGCTGTAGAGCTGAGATCCATTCGATTGTTTTTTGGCTTCAAACTAGTTTTGGTAGAACCCCATTAATGGACAGACCAACTAAACCACAACAAGCCATTTCTGGTTGAATCTAGCTAATAAATGAGGCTTTGAACACACATAGCTTCTCAAGGCTTTAGCAACAGTCCTTGAAAGTTGACTTTAAGTTTGGGCATCGTCAAGACAGGTAGTTCTAGAAAACATGCATTTTGTAAAAGCAAACAGAATTTAGTTTGCTTTGAAATTTCATAGACATTTGAAAGAATCCCAGCATTTAACTACATGCCTGTTCTGTTTTAGTCAAACGCAGTCACTTGGAATGCAAGATATCTACTAGTAACAAGAACAATTACATTAACACACAATATACATGTATCTATAAAAACACTAAGGCACTTGAAAATTGCGATTTACCATTTCCAATGTTTATGATTGTTGTCTCTTAAAATAAGTTGAGTATTACACATTGTGCTGCCACTGCAGCATCGCCATTGCCTGAGACAGCGTCAAAATCAACAGGCACACGTAATTACGTGTAACCCATGTTTGATTAAAAAAAAAGAACAGCTTAAAATCAAGTTTTTAAATGCTACATCATATCTTGCAAACACACACATACACACATATATGCACAGAAGCACACACTCCTAAATCTACCAGCCTTCATTTCATAGGCTTGTTTAGGGTCCTAAAACGAGACCGCTGCACCAATATAAAGCCCCATTTGAGACCTTTAGTTTTGTGCTGTGGGGCTTGGAAATGGTCTTGGAGACAGTGCAATAGCAAGCTTCACTTCAACTTTGGGATTTAAGATCCCACCATATTTGACCGTAGCCTTTTAAATGTTTTTCCCAGTGCCATCAGTGGCCCAGAACTGTATTTTTTTATTTGACCATAACACTAGCAATAGAGTTAAATGGAGTTTGTCTGTGTGCCACCTTGGAGTATATTAGACCATTAAAATAAAGCTGACTTGGCATTACTATAGTGTAGGTAGCTGACACCTTCATCTGCTATGAGGAGAAATAATCTTCAACTGATGACAGTTGTCGTCATCATTACATTTTCATTTAAACAGAGTTAGAGTTGTAAGTCATTTCTATTGTCTGTGAGCCCTGCGGTGCCAAAAGCTGACCTTGTGGAGCTCCCTTTCTGTGGCAGTAGAGTCCCACTGACGAGGTCTCACAACCTGATCCTCTTCCTCCTCCTCTCCCTCCTCCTCCTCTTCTACCCTATCTGGCATGCAGCTGTCCTCTCCTGTCCTTGTGTGTGCGTGACCCAGAAAGGTCCTAGTCCTACTTTTCTGGCTGGACTTGTCCTTAGCAACACCAAGGGAAGGCCCAGCGTGTCTTCTGTCATCATCTTCTTCTTCATCCTCCTCCTCCTCTTCCCTCTCTTCTTCTTCATTTTCCTCCTCTTCCTCAACATCTTCATCCTCATCATCATGTCCTTCTATGGCCACTGTCAGCCCTAACTTACTATGACTAGCTAGCTGAAAAAAGGAGGAGGCGTGTGATGTGGACGGGCAGGTCGAGAGTGCTGCATCATACATAGAGAACGGGAGGTGGAGGTAGTGTCCTGCAGCGGCTGCCGCTGCGTAGATGCAGCAGCATGCCTGGGAACAGTCAGGGCGTAGATCCCCCTGTCCTCCACGCACCATTCGGAAGCGCTTACGGAAGGGCGGTCCGGCTTGCGGCGTTAAGCAGATCCGGGCAGGCACTGCTCCTTGGAGTGCCTGTTGACTGGAATTAGTACTGGGTGATGGGATGCAGGGGCCCGTGGTAAAAGCTGGGTTGGGTGGGAAGCACCAATCAGTGCTCTGGAGAAGGATCTCCGCTCGCAGGCGCCGGAGGAGGTTGTTAACAAGGACGGAGCGTCGGAGAAAAGCCTCGGGGTCGTCAATAAATCGCATCTTCTCCAGGGAGAGGCGCAGCACATGTGCACGCTCCTCCAAAACTGGGGCAACCTGAGGGACATCATCCGATTAAATACAAAAGCCAGTGATTCCGATTCAATAAGTTTGCATTGCCCAACTCATTTTAAGCAACCGCACTTACAGAAGAGTGAAGAGTTCCCTCTAAGACATAAATAAATTGCAAACAAACCCTCAAAAAGACGACTGCAATCCCTCCCGAATCAATCCCTTTTCAATTTTAACCAACCAACTCTTAGAGATTCAGGGTAACAGTCAGAAAATGCTTGCATAAACCATCATTTATCCACTATATATATATAGCCCTCAGAATTTCACATAATGAACCAAAAAAATAGTACTTACTGCTAACAATCCCATGGTGCACTTTTATAGATCAGAAAATTGAAGTCGTGCAAAACTATATCTGTCAGCAACAATGCAGAATTACGATGACTGATATGTGTCTGAAATCTAAAGCTCACTATAGAGTGTAGTATCTGTCATGTAGGGATTTTGATTGAAAAACCCTTTGGACACAGTGACAGTCTTCGCACCTCTTTCAAATGATTTTGTGATGATAAATGATGTTCCACAATCATTTTAGATAAGGAGTTAATTGTGTGAAATCACTTGTGCTCTAAAAGTTAGAATGTGAGTGTGTCAGTATTTACCGTCTGGCAGTACGTCCTGAAACTGAAGGAAGGCTCCTCATCATCGTCAACAAACTTCCTCTTGAAGTATGCGATCCTTGATACTGAAACGTGATCAGGAACTCGCCTGCAGGGGGGTTCTGCAGACGAAGATAAAATCCATAAAAACGAAAATCCATAAAACATAAATCAATTGCACTGTTGGACTATCTAATGTGACCACATCTTGGACATCATTATTGTATGTTCATATTTTACACATACATAAATGCTTCTTATTTTGAGGCCACAGCCAAGTAAATTATGGGCGGAAACCTGCATACCTAGTTGTCAAAAGTGCTGTAAAAGAACTGAGCTGTACGTCAGCCCCAATGCATTTCTGATGCATTAATCAAAAACAGCAGTACACGCTTTAGTTAATAATGAAAAAGTTTCAGTCTAAAGGTTGAATTGAACCTTAGCCTCAAGAGTATTTGTATCCAGGCTGAAGAACACGTTGGTAACTCATTTGAAACTGAAATGATTGTTTAACTGGCAATATCATGATCCTTCATATAATTAAATTAACACTTAAATTACACAGAAAGTGTAATGAAAGCAAGAACACATGCTGCTACCGTGTGAATTAGTTGATTGCTCTACACCATTAGCATCTGCTGCAACCTCCCTTTGCAGGAGCGCTGAATGCTTAACTACATTCCGATCTTACATTTTGACATTTGGAGTGCACATTGCATATAAAACTAGAGGGTATGGAAACAGGGCCACTATAGACAAATACTGATGGATGGCTTGGACAGATGGGTCTAACTGCCAGGTCGCAAAACTAAGGACTCAGTAGTACATGCCCATTAGAGTCTGGGCAAATTCCTTGGTAAATCTGAATGTAGACTGTACCTTGTGTAAATTGCTCTTCAGAGCTGCATGGCGGGGCAGGGTTCGACAGGCAGGTCTTTGTGCAACGCTCCGATTCCCATATGGGCTGGTATGTGGAGAGCGGAGGGTCTCCCTCTGGGTCCAGGAAAGGATTCATGGACAAAACTAGGGTCATCTCTCTCTTCGAGTCAGGTCTGGAAAAAAACAGAATGGAAAACAGTATGATTAGGTAAACAACAAACTCAAACCCCTAACAAGTTGTAATTGTTAACTTACAAATATTCCATAATTATATTAATCCATCATAATATTACTTCACAAGAGGCCGAACATATAAAAATGATAAATGAAATGTTTAAAACAATGACAAACTGAGCTGACAGTTTTTTTCAATGCATCCCTTAATCCATCCATCGTCAACCGCTTATCCTGCATACAGGGTCGCGGGGGGGCTGGAGCCTATCCCAGCTGGCATAGGGCAAAAGATGGGGTACACCCTGGAAAGGTTGCCAGTTCATCGCAGGGCCACACATTGACAAACAACCACTCACAGCTAAGGACAATTTAGAGACACCAATTAACCTAGCCTGCATGTCTTTGGATGGTGGGAAGAAGCTGGAGCACTCGGAGAACCCACGCAGACAACATGCAAACTCCACACAGAAAGGCCGGGGCAACCAGGGTTTGAACCCACAACCTTCTTGCTGTGAGGCAACAGCGCTAACCCCTGCACCATCGTGCCGCTCCTGCATCCCTTAATATTCTGTAAAATGATTCTAATATTAGTTTTCTCACTTTGCAAACTACTTGTGCACATTAATACAGTTATCTCCACAAATCTCACAAACATTCTACATATGCTTTCCCAATGATGTGGTGAATGTTAACAAGATGTTTATCTATGATACTGCCCATACGTTGGTGTTGCATGGAGGAGTAACCAGCTTCTGTGCAAGCAGCATGACAAATCTGAACGACAATAATTGTGAGCACTAAAAATTGGCAGATGGCTGGCGACTCTGTGATATGTGTGGTACTGTAACAAGTGAGACACAGATGGAGAGATGACACCCACTCACACCACAAATTCCCTATTGATTAGTTGGTAGGAGAGTTAGCGAGACGTTTGACACCAATTTGTTCGGTGAAATGGATCCCACATGTCAAATCGCACTGGGAAACAGCACGATAAGCTAGAAAGCAAAGGAGATGAGTTCAGTGCCAGCGGGTCCAGTGAACAAGGCAAACAACTTGACAAAAGGTATCAAACAGACAGAGTGCGTATTTGATAACCTGCCAACTGGGCTTTTTTCAATCTGAAAACAGAGCCCTACTGTGAGGACACTGAGGGGCCCGACAGCACAAGTCTGTCTGTGATTCTCTGAATCTGAGGAGAGAAAGTGTATCGTTCTTTTGATCACAGTGAACGGCTGTCATTTGTTTCTCTGTTGATTCCTCCCCTTCATGCAGAATGCAAAGCCAGCTGTTTCGGACCTCCCCATCTCCACCTTCCCTCTTCAAAGCTTTTCCTGCCCCTCCCCTACCTGCCCACAGGAACAGATATCATCGCCCACAACCCATCTTGACAGACCAGACTGAGGCGACACCATCTCAGCCCTCACCCCTGTTGGGTAGCTGATTAAAATGTCCGCTTCAATAAGCTCCCCGCGTTGCTTGGATGAAGAGTTTTATTTCTGTGGGCTGCCACTTCTAGTGTTTGCTTTTAACTGACTAATCAGACACACCTAAAACCACTGAGACATTACCTTAGGCTGTGCTGCTCTTACCAAACATATCCAGCCAGCCCCGGGGAGTAACACAGAACGGCATTACATTTTATATTTTTAAGGGTTCACTGCTTTAATATCAACAGTCAACTACATCAGTTCAGTACAATGCCTGTATAACTGCAAATGCGGCACCAATCCATCTGTTAGTTTTATGCTCTGTCTTATCCCCCCCCCTCNCTCTTGAATTTCTATCATATTGTAGATTGCATGTGACTGTCTTAGCCAATAGCCAGTAGGGTCTCCCAAGACAAACTGCCCACCTACGATGTGTTGATAAAGTTAATGAAAAATGTGCAATCCCTGTATATGTTATATTAGATTACATATAAATACTGTGATATAGTATTATAGCGATATAATGCAGAATATTTTAAACCGTTTTAATATTCATTTTCCACGGTATCAATCCTGAAAATGCACCTATCTTCTCCCCAACAGCGAGCTGATATGCACACCGTTGTGCAAATAATTCTCAAAATTAAGGTAATCCCACTCAGAGCTATCTGAGGAATCTGAGACAGCAGAGTTTCAGTTGATAGAAATACTTTGACTAAGGTCAGAAGTAAATTAACTGATGCTGTTCTGCTTATCACACAGTACTATTAACTTACTAAGATAAGTTGACAAATTCGTAATATTCAGTAATTTAACCAATGTTTCAATGCAATTTTCCCTATGGAATCGAAAATGGGATCGAATCGATATTTTTCAAGGTACTGTATCGAAGTTAGAAATTTCAGTATCACCATACATTTTTGACTTTACGATGATGAAAAGTCAGGAAATCAGAGTTATCACAATTTATCATAGACATGGATGTCAGTCCATCTAATAGGTGTGTCAACCTCATGGTGGTGATGGAGAAAAGGTCACCGGGATCACCAAAGTAGAAAAAAAAAATTACTGTAATGTTTACCTCCACAATTCACCAACATATTCTGATGTTGATGCTAATGGAAGAACTGGAGGGGGAATTCAGCAGAAAAGATATTAGGTTTTTGTCTCTCTAACCATTGGAGCCTGCAAGCCAGCTATTCCAGTTTAGGTCATAATCCACAGTGTTGCATTATGGATTATCCACATTTTATATTGTGCTGTTAGAGTCAAACCACATTTGTGTTTGTGAGATTCTACTGCTGAGGCCTCCCCCACCAAGGACCACCAACTAGGGCCAATTATGTCACTGTTATTGAGCACTAGTGCCATGGTTAATTAGCAGCTTTGGTCCTTCTCGTTTCCCCCGAGCTGCTTTTTTACCCTTAGCTATTTTCCTCTCCATCAGCTCCCCTCACTGCTGCTACATTTGCTTGGGCACAAAGAAACAAGCATGCCATCACTCCCTCTGCCCTCTGTAGGGACCTCCATCTCAACACCTCCCACCCCCTGCCTCCTTTACTGTCTCTTTCATCCCCCAGTCTCAATCTCTCTCTCCCGCTCTCTTTCTCGCTGACATCCTTTCAGCATACTCACAACAGCGGTCACAGTTGACAGCTCTCTGAACTGGGGGGGTGAAAAAAAACTAAACAATGAGCAGCTTCCCTCCATGTACAGCAATACTTCTTGTTCTTCAAAGAAAAGGAGGAGGAGGGGAAGCAGTGCGAACAAGTGTGTGTGCATCTGTGAAAGAGGAAGGGAGAAATGGAGAGTTGAGAAATAAAAACAAGGAACGAGGAGAGAAAAACCTCCTGGGGGAATATCATACCTCTCTTTCTCTGTTTCTGTCTGCATCTCGCAGGAATGTGAGAGCGACTGGGAGCAAGTGCAGTCTGCGTGTGTGGTTGTTTAACAGAGTGTGTACCTGTGTGCACAAGTAAATGTGTGCACACGTGAGCGTGTGTGAGACACGGCTTCACCTCTGTTCAGTCCCTCTTATCTTCCCTCTCTCCCTACATCTGTCTGACTCTCTATCTCGCCTTCTTTCTCATTACACCCTTTGATGATGAGACGTTCATTGCAGCGCCTGGGCACGAGACAAACTGTGGGAGGGAGACAGAGAGCGCAAGAGAAAAGGAGGAGAGAATGGGAAGAGGTAGAGGGAGGGCGGAGGGATGGATGGATGGAGGGAGTCAGGGGAAGGAAAGATAAGTGCCTTAGGAGCCTTGTCATGAGTGGAGACAGATCACCCGCAGGGATGATTTCTGCTGCTGTGATTGACTCACTCCCTCCAGCGCTGAGATAGACAGCCGCACACACACTCAGACATGCACAGCTTGTAGTGTCCTGAAATATTTTGGATGAAAAGTCAACTAAGGCCACGGCAATCAACCAGGGTGACCTAGTGCCACACTACTAATGTCAGGTTTCTGGACTAACTCTCTGGAGTAACTAGTGTCTTCTGCAACATTGAAGATTTTATTTGCAGATTTAGATTAAATTCTGGTGTTGTTTAAGTAATAACATCTGCATATAAATAAATGGCGGGTTTTTTTGTTTAACTCTCACCCAACTCCATCCTCCTTCAAGAGGAAACCTAAAGAAACCGGTGTGCTGGATAAAAACTGATCTCTGGGAGATATGGCGAAAAACGCAGGAACACAATGGAGACAAACTTAAAAGGATCTCAAGGAATTATATTTTAGTTTTCCTGAAGTAAAACTGACAGTGGCAGATGCTGAAAGTCTGTATTACCTCCACACTATGAAAATAAATGTGTCTGCTTTATATAGGGCTAGCTACAGACTCAGTGTGTTAGCAGGCCATTAGGTGTATAGCTAAAAGCCCTCATAGAAGATTAATGGAAACATTAAAGTCAGTCATAGACAGCGTTTTCAAGCAGCTCTTGGAAACTTTAGCTTCATTTGCTAGCTACAGCTGATACGATCTGCCAGCGACCGTTGTCACTTCAGACTGCAAAATCTAGGTTACCACAAAAACGAGAAGCCTGCTGTTGTCTACTTCTGTCTGACATACCTCAGGTTTCAAATACTAATGAGAAAATCTTGGTAAATCTTTGTAAACTGCACTGTGCAGTGCGACAAGTGGAGAACAGGCATAGCAACAGTTACTAAGGGGTGTGTGGCTTAGTGATGTCATTGCAGGTTCTAATATTATAAAATTCTATTTCATGTCTATATATACATAGATAATACATTTTCTAACACAAAGAATCTCATACGGATCCCTTAGCTGTTTTTAACATATTTTTTCTTCTGACCAAAAAACTGAGTGGAACATTTTAGTGTAAAAGTCATCAACCAATCAATAGTAATAAAATTACTATTTATTTCTAAACTACCTCAAACTTTATTAGGCACTTTTATACTGCAGTTCCTTGTTAGTTAGTTATTGACCAATATATACACAGATACAGATACCAATATATCGATAATAAGCTGATATCAGCCGATGTATCAGCTAATCTAGTAAAAAATGTGATTCGGAAGAGATAAATAAATCTGGCTGTGTACTTTCTCCTGTGCTTTACTGTGCAGCTTTGTACAGTGTTTCCAGGTTTTACGAAGCAAAGCATTGTTTTGCACATACATCCCCCTTGCTGCGTGTCTTAGATGTAAGGACTGTAGCCCTGCCAGCCGTACTTGTTTTCACATTTTGTAGACCCAATTGCTTCGCAATTTCCACAGCAGGTTTTTATGATGAACGTGGTGTTGTCTCTGGTCGCAGGTATTTACGTTAGTAAGGTGGGTCAAATATATCCCTCCGCTCTGCAAACTACCACCACCTGTGTCAAAAACCAATCTGAAAAACAAACAGCTTGATGGCAAAAGGCATGACAATATATGGGGGAGCTTTTAGCTTACATGCTCATATTATCTTCATTCTGTCAGTTGTGGCTTTTTTAGGAACATTTATAAGTTCCACTTACTTGCCCCTACTTACCCTGCTTTTAATAAAAAACATTCATAGAAAAGCTGATATTTAAGCCAACAGTGGGGGAAGATTTCATTTGTTTAATGATTCTGGGGGAGTATGAAACATGCCTCTAATAAACTTTGTGCTCTCTCTTTTCTTTGCAGCCTCAAAAATGCTAATCGATCCAGCATGTGTTTGACAGAGTGTATGTGGTATCACTCTGTGTGTATGTGTGTGTGCGTGTTTACTCCCTGTTCTTTTGGCCAGGTTTTTACTAAGTGTTTCCGAGCCTTAGGGGAACAGATAGCAGTGAAAAGAGTTCATGTCTGTGGTTTTCACATCAAAATAACTCCCAGAGCGCCTGAGCGGGTCTTCACAGCACACACAAGCATGCAATGTGTCATGACTTAATGGCTGCAGAGAATCAAGCAGATAAATTGTGGAACAGGGAATTCTGCAGTGGACATGAGGAGGGTAAGATTTCATTCTGCGATATTCCATTACCACAAATGAGAGTACACACCCAACACACAAGTTAAATAAAGACTAACAAAGTGCACACCCAGACTGAATATGAATTTATGTTAACAGTCCTAGAATTTCAGAAAAAAAGACTCTTGTTGAAGCAACACAGGTTTGCACAATTATTGGAAACATCTTCGTGGAAAAAACTGTGACCGCCATAGTAAATCACAATTACGTGTCTCTGTGCAAAATAATTTTATGACCCTTTTTCTTTTATGTTGCAGTAAAATTAGCAGCAGCTTGTGAGAATATGTACTCATCATCTGGTTCAAACCAGAACTTTTCTAAAGTCTGGACTGCAATTCCCTCACTGGTGTTGAGCCAATTGTTACTTTCCCACTTTGCTTTCCCAAAAATGGACAATGTAAAAATTCTCTGCCTGGTTCTCCATCTTAACATTTGTTTTCCTTTAGCTGACGCACATTGGATATTCCAATATGGTTAGTGATTTTGTGCACAGTACGACATGTTACATGACTTATAGTAGATATACAGTGAAATAATACCAGAAGGATTTACTGTATGTGTTAGGGATGCACCGAAATGAAATTCACTGGCCGAAGCCGAAACCGAATATATAATGAAAAAAATTTCAGTATACCGAACACCGAACAAGCACCATTGCATGAATATAATCCAATTAATCTTATTTCCACCGTATAGACACCTTATTTTGAAAAACGGACGTTGTCACATGTGTATCATGGTGCTAAATTCAACAAATCTGACCAAAAAATGATAAATGTTGTATGTGGTTAACGTATCGCGTACCATGAAGACTTTATAGCCTCTCTTCAGGTAGTACTCTCATACTGCAACACTTGTCTTTGTAAAGAGAGAAAATGACAGGTTAAAGTCGCTAACCTGCCTTGTCAGCTTGCTCTGGTCCATTTCAGTTACCATAAAGGCTTGAATACGTGTGCACAAATTTAGGTGTGGCTAGCTTAATCGTCTTCTCAGACACAAGTGACAGAGACACTCAAAGAGGGTCAGGCCGTTTGCTGCCTTTTCTAAGAAGTCAGCCACAGATGGAGTGGATGTGCTAGGAGACAAGCGGCACAGTGTCTGCAAACGGCGATTTTGCGTCTTTCTAGGACACTTTAAAATGCTTCCACACTGCCAACATGTCAACGTAATAGTTCGGTAAAATTTATTTGGCCTTTTGATTTATTAGGCCCAACAGCGAAACCTATTTTTGCTATTTTCGGGTAATTCATTTTGGTGGTCGAAAATTCGGTGCATCCCTAGTATGTGTGATTAATTGTCAAATCCTAGAAATGCAAATACCATATTTTCTATCTGACAGACCAAATAAAAAAATGAAAATAACATCTCTCATTGGTATGCAACTCACTTAGCAAAGGAACCCACAACACTAATGCAAACCGTCTTTGCAGAGAATCAGATGGTTTCTCAGCTCATGTGAACTGCTAATCCTGTCGGAGACGCAATATGCGCTTCAGCTTTGATGTGATGACAATGTGACGACAATTATTTTGTTTTAATGCGTTAACTGTAGAGTATGCTGAAGCATGTGCCATGCCACCCCTTACAGCTCATTTCATTAGTGAGACAGTTAATATTAAAGGCCCATGGAGGGTACAGCCTGGCAGAAAAGTCAACTAAAATGTATTCCATAAAGCACTGGGAGGGGCACTGACAGTAACAATGTGCATTTGTACAAAATCAGAAAAATCCTTTTTATAAGTCACTCTTGACGATGTCAGCTCTTGTCAGTGTCACCCATTGTGTATGCCAGTACTTATCCCCATACTGAATACAGGCAGGTGTGTGTGTGTGTGTGTGTACAGTGACAGTTTGTGTGGTGGACCAAATCTAAGTATTACATCTCCACAGTGAGAGGATAAGTGGGCGTAGTCCTCAAAGAGCTGCCTGTGGTTGCCTTGACAGGAGCTTCAACAGCAAGCTTCCTCAGAGCTCTGTGATCTCGCAGCAGGCACTTTGAATCTTGCTGGAAGAGGGAAATTTGCGCACTGGCACTGCTTTCCCTGCTCCCTGGCATTTCTTCTTTAGTTTGATGCCTGCTGCCTCACCTTACACAGAGATTGAATGATGATGTGATTTGACAGGGACAAGGCTGCTAAAATTTGTCACATGTGGAGCATCTTGTTGTGTCTTTATAGTACCTGGTCACCTGCATCACGCTGATGTTTAGCCTTTAAAATCCTCCTTTTTTAGATGCACCCTCAGTGACTGAATTCTGCTTTGAAAGTACAAAAACATTAAATCTAGGTGTAACTGAGCAAGATTCGACATGACAATCCAATAAAATATGGCACAAAAAATCAAATTTGTTTGCAAATTTGCAAAAAAGCAAACTGGGGGCTAATCCATAATATAATTAGGGCTGTAACTTACAGTTGATTTCATTATCAATTAACCTGATGATTATTTTTTCCAGCATTTATGCTTGTTTGTATCCAATGCATACAAACATGATGTTGCATATGTTAGCATGCACAGACATATGTACACTTTTGTGTTCTTGTATTGTTTGTTGTGTCTAGACTCTGTTTATAGTGATTTCTACAATCTACTTCAGCCCATATCTTATTTCATGTATGGGATGTATTTATTGTATGTATTTTAATGGTCGTAAATTTTAAACTCAATACTCAATGTAATCTGTATGCTTTTGTCCCTGTCAAATAAACATTAAATAAATTAAATTAATAATAAATAAGTATCAAAATAGTTGCCAATTAACTTTCTGTCAATTGATCCTTCGCAACACATACACAGCTGGCCAATCACAGCACAGTATAGGACTCACTCTAACTGAGGTCCGACACTTTCATGTCGCCGCTCCGTTGACTCTAAAGCAAAAAGATCTGTTTTCTAGCTTTTTTTGGCTGTTCCTTGGGCACTTGTAATAGTTACAGCAGCTACCCAGAGAGGTTGACAGGAGAAATACAATTTATTCTCTTTTCAAAACCAAAAATAAATTCTGAAAAATAGCAGCGGTGGATTCTTTCTAATGTAATGTTAACTTCCTACTGAATGTAATGTAATAAATCCCTACTGTTCTGGTTTTTAATGATTGTAATAATGACCCCGCTGTACAGGAACAGTGTTGATACTTAATATCGCTCTCTTTTGTCTCAATCGTCAGGGGATGTGGTAGTCCACTTGTACTGTGTGATTGGTAGGCTTTAGTTTCTATTTTTCATTTTTTTCACGTCTATTTGAGTCAGTCTGAGTCAGTCTGGCAGCCTGAATACAACCTCCAAATGTATAATGCAACTGTCTGCTTCTTTCTGAGATCGTTTTTATCAACTAATTTGACAATATTTCTCCGGGAAATGCAGTAATAGACAGGGGCAGCGCCAACAGTGTGTCAGACAGTAACTAAGAGGGGCGGGGCTTAGCGAAGGGTCAATTGAGTAACTGATTAATTTGTTAATTAATTAATTAATTAATTGTTTCAACTCGTGATTTAACAAGGAAGGGGAAGGCAATCAAGAAATGGCCGATATGTTATTCAAAAATGGTGTATTGCAGATAACTCTGTATTCCGAATCAGAAATACTTTGTTGATCCCTGAGGGGAAATTCTTGTTTTGCAGTTGCTCACTTTGCACATCCAGGCATTAAAGGAAAAAAAACATAATAAAGATCAAACAAAAAAAGCTGGAAATAAAAGTTGGAAAAGAAGACAAAAGCAACTGCAACAGGCTCAATGCACGGTCGGCACACGTTGTCCAAAAAGGACCAAGAGATGCAAAAGATAAGCCAAAGAAATTGTTGAGGTCATTTAGAAACCTGCAGTTCATTGTCCCCAGAGAGCACTGACAGGTTTACTTTTAAATTGTAAAATGTCCCTCTCAGTAAATATCAGTGTCACAATTCTTCCCTAACCAAATTTAAGGGATACTTTTTTCAAAAATGTTTGTTTATATTATGTGTTAGGGTTAAAAAACAAAATAATAACAAATAAATATAGTTTTTGTTTTGATATCGGCCTCAATAATCAAGTATCAGTCAGGCTCTAATCAAAAGAGTGCAACTGCTGGCTGAAAGTAATTTCACAGTTCACTGAATGTCCTGTTCAAGTTTAACATGCACAACACTACAAAGCCCCGTGCCCTCTTTGTGTGGTGTTACATACTGGCTTCATTTATGAATACTGCTCTGTTTCCATTTTAATAATCCGTTTTTTTCTGTTACATATGCCATTTATATATTTTTAGTTAAAGGTACAGTACTTTGCACTCACTTTCTGTCTTCTCTTCCTCTTTTACTGGTGCACTGCTATCATTACTGATGCTTATCAGTCAAAACCTGTCAATATCCACTAATGCCCTACAGCTGTCATGAGTGTATCACGCCAACCCCTCCCATGCTCGCAGCATGCATGAATATCCTTTTGCAAATACTACTAGAATTGCTGGATGTTAAGGCAAAGGCATCGGTTAAGGCATTTTAGAAGACCAAATATCAAGGTAGTTTAATTTTAAACACAGTGGACAGTGACAACTGCAGGTAAATACCATATCAGAAAATCAGAGAAAACCCCCCAAATAAAATAGATGATGGAACATGATCTCATGTTGATCACCATACTGTAACTGAGAACTCTAAGCCTAGATACTGTACAGCTCTTCTCAATATGGAGAATATGCCTGTTGATGTGGGGGCGGAGAGTGTGCAAGTGCTGGCATAAGAGGGTGAAGCACACAGCAATAGAGAACAGATAAAGAATAGATAATAGGTGTCATGACATCAAGTTCTCCTTCAGAGTAGCAACAAGGCACTGCCAGCCATGAATCAAACCTGAGACACTCAAATAGCAAGTAATTAGCCCCCTGCTAGTAGAGTGGACCACAGTCACTCAGAAACACTAACAGCAGCCACGCTGGGCAAATTAGACAGAAAAGCCTAGAGATGCTGTGCAGAGGCATGTTCAAAAAATCAATCACGGCAAAAACAAAATCTGTGCTTCTGTTTTGGCCTTTTTACAAAAACCTAATATTAACATCTATGGCTACACATAGATCTCCTCCTTTACATATTCAAGTGTGACATTAGATCCTTATACACAATAGGATTTTGAATAGGATTAGAGACACAGAAAGTAGTGTTTTGTGTGCCTTAAGACTTGTAAACTGTCATTTAGATTACTGTTAAGCACCCTGGCTCCCAACACTTCTTCAGTGTGAGAAGAAAGGGACTGAACTAGCTTCAGTGGGACGTCAACGAAGCTGCAAGTCTGGGGCTGTTTTAGTGAATGCGACACTTGCCTCCTTGTACGCATGTTAACGTTACATCCAGTTCCGTTGGCAGACAAGTATGCAAACTCTTGCACATGATGACCATGCATATTTACAAAACGTGTCAGGCTTGCTAAAGAGCCATGCTGGGTGATATCGTGGGTCTTCTTTCTTAAATTAGCCCCATTGTGTTCACTTGTTCCACCTCTGCTCGTACATATATTCGCCAAGAACGTGAAGGATGTAATGTACAGTCCTAATGCTTTGTGCCACAATGCAAGATGTTCATCATAAAGGCCAGACTAACTTCTAAGGTTTTTCATTTGCAGCTCACACAAGTTTTTGCCACCTTTTTTTCTTAATCTACTACTTGACACTGTCAAGGTCAGTCAATAATTGTGACAAAATGATTGCCATCCCCAATCCTATAATCACATAAAGGTCTGTATAAAGTACTTGGCAGCCTATTAAATCTTGTGCTGATGGTATTTACTCTTCCTTATCAATAGGGAATAATCTGCCCACACCTGACTTTTCCATTTAGTTTGGGAACACTGTGTGTCAATCTCAATTTGTGAATGACACTGATAAATCATCTCATCACACAAATGCGGGAATAGCCTTTCACAAAAGTATGTTACCATTTCAGGTTTTACGTTTTCATTATCTAAATTAAGGCTTAAGGATACCCTGATGTTGGACAAAAATACCAGCCAACCAAGATGCACCCTCCTCTGCCCTTCCTACGTAATAGTTTACGCTGTGCATCTTCTTCTTTTTTTTTTGGATGCATCTTAGATTGTGTTTGTGCCAGTTTGCAGCCTGTCAGGAGTCATCAGAGCAGCTCGCAGTTGGTAGAGAGCCGCGGTGGCGTGACTAAGCTGGGTTCAGGGCCCTTAGGGTTTCGCCCGGCGCTGTTCGTGCTGAGTGGTGACACATGTGTTGTGACAGGGCAGCTGTACGGGTCTGCATTATGGACTATCTGGGGACGGCTTGTTGTGGCTGTCAGGGTTAACAGGCTAGGGGGTCTAAAGGTACGTCACAGCCACGCTCCCAGAGGTGGATGCAGCACATTAAAGACAGACAAGGGCATCAGTGTGTGGATTAAAAAAACAAACACTTGTTTGTCACATTACTGTATAACGCCATCCCTTATTGTTAAAGGGATTTTAAAGCTATGGTTTTTATATTAGAGTATGAGTCATTTTTAAGGCTTATGAAAAGGGTCTGAAATCCACAACAAATATGTTACCATTTATGTTACGTTTAGAGATAAAACACTTTTCCTTCCTGGAATGTGAGGCATTTTGGACCAGTGTCTGTACATGTTGCATTAATTCTGTCTTGCGTCAATAAATGAATGTCCCTATGCAGGTCTAAATTCATTACAGACACTTAAAGCATTCGAAGGAAAATGTGAGAAAATGTATTTTTTGGAGTCACTATAGGACTTTTAGGATCTCCAGTTTGTAAATTTCAGCGAAAGTGAAGCCTTCGCTATAAATACATGTCATGTCACACCTTCCTCTAGTTTTGCACCTGTGTAGAAACAAATGTGTGTTCTCCTTTTCCTCTCAAGTTGTTCACCTTTAGCTATGTGTCTTTCTGGAGCACAAAGGCGTATTCATGATGGGGAAGCAGTGCCTGAGGGGAAAAAAAGAAGTCTGGGGCTACACCCTGCAGTCCTCACACACACACACACACACACAGACAGACACACACACACACACACACTGAAGCAGCTCAACTTGTCTTGGCTGAGACCTTTTACACAAAACAGAGCAGAGAAGGAGAGGGACAAAGGGAATGAGATGGGAAGCCAGACTATTTCTCATCGTCAATGGCACACTATTAGCGTTTGTGTCTGTTGGTGGGAATCTTAACGTGCCTTTGTACTGTAACATTTATCATCTACTTCACCTGCCTTTTTTGCCACATTACAAACCACACACTTCGAGTGCTGTTAATTTTATGCCTGGCACCACGTCTGCTGAAAGGTAGCCTTTAAAAAATGCATCGAATCTCCTTCAGCGTACACTACACGTCTGCTAAGAGCCATGTTTTGAAATGCTGCTCCAGATGTGAGTCTCTGGAGCCCTGCTGAGAGAGATGAATGGCGAGTAGGGGAGGGGGGGGGTGGGCTTCAGGCTACCTACAGGTTCACATCCTTAATGAGCAGACGAGTCTGCTGAGAGCAAGATATGATTGATAGTGCCGCGACAGAACTGGAAGAGGGGAATCGCAGCGAGGGCTTTTGATAAAGACGGAGGAGTGGTTGGCGTTGGCAGGAGGCAAAGAGAAGGAATCTGGCATCAGATTTGCCCAAGCTAGATGCCAGGAACCCGTCCACCATGCTGCAACACCAGGGCGCTTCCTCTTGATACAGCCCCTCTTCTCTTGTGTGTTTAATCTGACCTGGATGTTCCTCCCTGTTGCGTACCTCACTATATTCTACACAAGACACTTTTCCCTCCAAGGGAAATAAATACCAAAGGTGGAATTCCTGGCAAGTGACTCCGGATGTTGTTGGCACAGAGTCGAGGTGAAGCGCATCCAACCCTATTACCAACCCACTGCGCTCGAAACCTTTCTTTCACCAAAAGGGCAGCGACAGGAAGAGAGAGCCGGAGGGGAAATATTTTACATTTATTGCCCTCACTCCATAAGATTTGCTATGTTTGAATTTTTTTAATCCTCTCTCGGGCTAACAGGGTGTTAATGGTCCGCTCTGAGCGAGTCGATGCTTGTGACACTAAGTCTAAAGCAGCACAGACATGACATCAATGAGAGAATTACAACAGAAGCTCAAAATTCAGCTAAATCGTCTAAACCCCCTTCCTTTCACAAGGCAGCAGTAATACAGGCAACCGCCACTTCAGGATTTGCAGCCAAGAGCAGTCCCCACAAAATAATGAAGTGAGGCTGGATGGATGCCAGGAGGGGGGCTGGTTATGTCAGCCTGCATAATGTGTTAGACCAGGGTCTCTGTCATGTCATACTTGTGAGCTATTGACTGCCCTGATTCTCATTAATCCTGCAGTATCAGATCAAACGTTCTACTACAAGTTTATCCAATAATTCAATCAGTCTGGTTAAGAGATTAAGTAAATGAACCACTTTGCCTTGACTGAAACAATTTTTCTAAACCAACAGAATAACTATTAACAAAATATTAAATTTTAGTTATCTGCTGTGTTTTATAGGCCTGCATGTCAAGTTTGTTTATCATCAGTGTTTACTTTACTTGATGGATTTTTTTTAAAAAGTAATACAAGTAGTAATTCATGATATGCAATTCATATTTTTTAAATATCCTTAACTTAAGTTAATGTGTACCTCTCAGTGTGATCTCACTTAATGGCATCTGGAGTACGGCCACAACAACTTAACGTTGCGCTTGAGTTGGAGTCCAAATACTGAAAGGTTTGATTAATCATTACATCATGGTGACAAAGACACGGATACATTTGAAATCATATAAAACCTGTGTGAGAGAGAGACAGCGTTAAGGAATAACTTGCGGTGGCCAAAATGATATTATGAGGCTACTACTTTTCACTGCTAAAGCCACTGGACGTTAAACTCACACGACAAAACATGTTGACACATTTGACTAAAGCAATGTTAGATTACCTGTCTTGAATTGTTCTGACCTCTTCCTCGGCTCCACACTTGCTTTGTGATAACGACTGAAATCCAAGGCGCGTTGATGAAATATGAAAAACTCCTACTGAATAAATACTAGCGTGTCTTCCGTTGGCAGCGCGTTGTTCTAATTTTAGCCTACTAGCAGCAGACAAGAAACACACTGGCGGTTTAAATACCACTTATGTAATTACTAGTTAATTAGCTACTTGTCTAAATACTAACCATTAAGCGCGCGCGTAGCTCTCACTAAACCCGCGCAAAGCATCCCTACGCGCTTTCCTCAGTGGCAAATGTAGACAGCTGTTGTTTTTCTTTTCCTCAGTGAAATACCAAGGTGGGCTTGGGGTTCTTTCGGTGGTGTGGTACTCCATTCAGGGTGGGTTCCCATGCAGAATGTCCCGCTCAGCTCACGCTGTTTCGCCTGTGGTTGACAGTTGGCATGAATGTGCGGTGGAGAAAACAACAGGCTAGAAGCTCCGTCCCTTTCAGTCAACTACTGCTGAGGAGTTCAGGTGCTGCTCGGAACTTTCCACACTCTCTCTGTTCTGAAGTTGTAGTCTATTTGAACAGTCCGTGACTTATTGAGGTATCTTTTGAATTGATGCTCCTGTTGCGCTTGTTTAGGGCTGCAACAAACCAATATTTTTTATTATCGACGAATCTGTTATTTTCTCGATTAATTGAACAATTGCTTGGTCAACAAAATGTCAGAACTATTTCCAGAGTCGAATGATATTTCATCTGTATCATTTAACACCACGATATGCAGCCCAGCTCCACATTTATAAAGCTAGAATCAGGGAATATTGATATTTCTTTTTTTAATGTTTAAAGAATCAATCTATCAGAATTGATCAAAATTGGGACTGGAACTAACTTTATTTTAAAATGACCACTTAATTGACCAAATATTTTGTTAATTCATCGATTAAATTATCAGTGGTTTGGTCTGTAAAAACTCTGAATATCTTCTTTTGTCCGACCTCAAAACCTGACTGCTAATCAAAATTCTACTATTACTATAACAATTACTTTCAGTTTTTTATTGTTTCATTAATAATCGTTAGGCTGATTGATTTCTGGTATATTTGTAAACCCACTTAATACTATTACTCAGCCATCAAGCCATTTACATAGCCATACATCACCAGTTTTACGGTGTGGGCTACTTGCTTAACAATCTTTTTATTACCATTTGTGTTCTTTTTTCCTTTAGTCTACTAAAGGTCACATTAATACCACTTTTTTCGAGCCTGTGCAGTAAATTCATAATTGTCATATTCCCGACAGCACTTGAAGGCAATCTAACACTTTTCTTAGACGGGTTGTGTGTTGGAGATCTGCTCTGCAGGGATGTGACCGACAAAGAGAGGGGAGGGAGCAAAACCCTCTCATCTGTCATGCATTTCCCCTTTGATTCAGCAGCAGCCACTGAATCTTATTTTCTCCCCTGAGCCCTTTGTTCTGTCTTCAGCTGTGGAATGTGCTGGAGAACACAGTTAATTGTAAAAACCTCCCATCTCTGATCTTGTTTTCTCTCTTTACCTTTTTCTCTCCCCAATAGCTAAAACTACCACTGAAAGATTCAGATCACACAGAGCAGGGGCGTCGAATCATTCAGACCTACATCACAATAAAGTCTCAGCAGAGTGGAACAAAAACCCATACTTGAAAGTTCTTATCTGTCTGTGTGATAATATGTCGTTCACAAAATGATCAGCCTAAGAGGAAACAGTGCTCATAAGTGTCCCCTGACATGCCTTTATACTTTTAAAATACATATCTGAAGGAAAAGAAACTACAAGATCAAATTTGGACTCAAATAAGGAAGGTATAATGGATATAATGAACATCCTGCTGATGACATACGTTACATCTTTTTATATTTTCCATGTCTGTAATTACACGTGAACTAATGCCATTTTCATTATTTCCCCAATATCTCACAATTCTACAAAACCCTATTCATTCACAAATATTTGTTGGCCTTGAATCTCTCTTTTCTTTTCTTTTACTTTCGACAGTTCAGTAGTTATTTGTACCCACAGGGCAAAAATAGTTTGTTTTCAAATAAGCCACCCCATATCAGCAACTCCCCACAGGCAATCTACTTTCAAAGACAAACTTTGTAGCACTTATATGAATTGAAATGAATTCTCATAGTTTTGAATTAACTAAGACAATGTAAAATGTATTAAATTATTGGAGTTGCCAAACACTGCCAAATAAGTAGTAAAATGCAATATTTGCTCCACCTGTTGGTTGGTTTGCGGCGATGCGGGGTAAGCCATGGACTTAAATATCTACCTCAAAACTTACCAAAAACCCAAACACTCATAGTGTGAGAGGGCTCAACACTGTAGATGTTTGTTCATATCAACACATTTTGTAGTTGCTGTAGGGTGAATGACAATATGTTAAAATCAACACAACAATGTAATGAGATGTGGTACAAAAAAACTGCTCCAACACAAACAAGTTTTGTTTTTCTTTTTTAAACAATAATATCATCACATATAAATTCTTTCTATCATAAATCAATTTGTAAGACATTTTACAAATCAAACTCTGAAGTACAGAAGAAAAATTCATTTACAAGTACTTTAAGACACTGTGACACAAGGTTGCTGAGTGAAAGACTAGTAAGGCACCAATGCCGTCTGTGGCATAGGTAGTTTCCAAACTAAAAAGAAAAAAAAAACATTAAAGCATTAAAAACCAGAAGATTTTTCCAGATGTGTCAAGAAAATGAAAGCAAAAGAAACAATACTGCAAAGCATTGTTTTAAAAACCTTATTAGTGGAACACATCTTGTGAAAGATTAGCAGAGCAAAGGGCTAGAAGATTGTTCTCATTGGTCTTTGTGTTGTTTGTACGGAAGCTAAAAAAAGCCATAATAATATGAATTTTGAAAGCTGCTGAGTACATAGTTGTAATAATTAACCAGTGAATACTTAATGTTGATATTTAAATACCACTGAATTAATAGGACCAAGCATTGATAGCGCAGAAGTTTAAATGTTGCATCTTGAATTTTGATGTACGACTTTTCCAATACATTTTTAGCAATCTGTTTTTTTAGATCTGAAAATAATCTGCAGAATTTGAGCAACAAGAATAAAGTTTTTCTTTAATATTCACAACACTTTACAATCTGGATTTGTGAACTGTAAAACCCATTTAAAATTAAGTTTCTGACTCAACTTGAAGGGTAGCTTAACTTTAATCTTGAGAAGCTGCAGTCTCTATTCATTCAACTTAAACTGCAAATGTCCAGCTAAACTGAAACTGAAACTAAACTGTTTTTTGAAGATCCTTTTCTCTTTCTTTCTCTCTCTCTCGCCTGCCATTCACCGGTCTAGTGCAGAGTTTTGCGTGCATGCCGTGCTACCGACAACTGCATGCACGTCTACTTTTAAGTAGCCAGCTATTCAAAAACGATATAATATTCTTTGTGTGGTTCATCAACGGTGAACGGTTATCCGAAATTCCCGCAAGGTGTGGAGAACTCAGCACAACACAAGTGAAGATGGAGCTCGGTCTCCTCAGCATGTGTTCCTCTGCTGCCACTGCACACACGCAATGCCTATACAGTACATGCGCACTGACGACCCAGGGTTAAGATTACAATTTTGGATTTATTCAAGCACTTTAAAAACATTTATGGAAAGTTTTTTTCTTTTTACATGTTTATTTACAGCATTAAATATTGAAATGTATATTGTTATAGGCTGCATATTAACTTATTGGGAAAAATCTGGTAGTTCTATATAAAATCAGACATTGAGCACCCCCATATCGCCAAAATGCTATGATCCTTGTTTCACTGCAAAGCTTCGACTGTGAGATTCACAGTCCCATCAAAGCATCAAATCTTCGACTATTCGGGGTCAGCCCTCAAATTCAGATAGTGTTTTCCCAATAAAATGTTTGAAAGCTATAAATTCAAATTAAGTAATGGCTGAATTTCACATCTAGGTATTCATTTGCTCATTTGATTCAAATCCTTTTGGTCTGTTTTTGCTTCTGTAGTTTAATAACAAGACTTGGTTTTAAAATTAAGTGGCATTTTATTCACAATAATAATAGGATGTGTGGTTCTCTAAGGAAATGTGTGAATGTATATTTTAAATACATTTTCAATTTTCAGTTGCTAATTCTTTCTACTATCATTGATTTTGTGAATATAAGTTGCTGAAGAACTTTATTGTTATCAATGTTCCACATTGAGGTAAAAATTCAAGATACACAAATAACTTCTGAACATGGCTGCAATCAGACAACTACTAATAAAAGATCCCACTTAAAGGCTAGTTGTATTCATAAATGGCACCATATAATTAATTTAATAAAGTCAAATCAAAAAATCCGGGTTGATCAAAAACCAAATATTGCAAGAATGGCTCGTTACTTGCAATTTTGGATTTAAATTGTGTTTATGCACCTCTACATCTACAAGTGAGTTACTGCCAAGCTATCTTTTACATTGTGTGTTTCACTGTTGTGCTGTAAAGGCTGTGCTTTTGTTTCACACTGTTAAAAAGCATCAAAGCTGAGAAGTCTTGACAGATTGTTAAAGATGAGCTCTGCAGGTCTCCGTCACATCCCTTTCTGGTTTTAGAGAAGGGAATGAAAAGAGGACCAAAGCTATTATACATAACTGGGTTATTTTCTCCTCTAAAACATAAAACTAAATAACGGAATAAACAATAGCAATCCAGAACAGCACTGGGTTAATATTTGAATCACTATTTAACTGTCCTGACACATTTTCTTCTCCATTATTGATACAAAAATAGATAAGAAAACATTTACTTTATATAAAGTATATGGCAGACAATCAATAAGTGGGTTATTTTTACTTACACCCAACAAGAAAATGCAACAACTACTTATATCACAGTCCCCAACACACCCCCTTTACTGCACCTCTCCAGTCAACACACACACACACACACACACACACACACACACACACACACATACACACACACACACACACACACACGTCCACTTGGTAAACACTGCACAAAGCTAGCTTTCACCACAAACACAGGCACAGTAAAGAGTATATGTATTTTCTGTTGTCTGTAAATGAAATGCAGTGAGAAAGTGGCCACGGCTCAAAATACAACCCACTGGCCTGTAGACATTCTGCAAGTTTGTCAATGCACACTGAGGCTCCTATAAAACATTACTTAAAGTTTGAATTCCCTTCAGTGAGGTTGAGCGGTGCTGTGTGTGCTTTCTGTAATTATAGATACAGGTCTGTGTGCTCTGAGGTGTGACTATGTCTGTTTTTGTACTGGGTCCACTGAAAAATAAATTTATTTACTGACTAAACCGTAAGGCAAGGGATTCTGTGCATGCAGCCACAGCACTTATTAGCACCAGAGCAGATGAAACAGAGTAACAGGTGTTGTGAAGTTATTTCTATTGAAGAGATATCCATAAAAAGGTGCATTAAATTTCTTTGAATATGCCTTCTGTAACTTTCTGTGTAACTTTTGAATAGTGGGTAAAAAGATCACACAACCACCAAAGTAACTACTACACTTTTCTATACATAACATGTTTCAGTCTGTCAGTGCTTCCACACATTGGCATTTTCCAAAAATATCTAACAATGTGAAATGCTTATTTATGCGCTCAACTTCATCTAAACATCAAGTGTTCCACTTTTACTGTCAGTGATATCAAGTTATATTTCATACATGTTATTTGCCTATCAAAAAAGGTCTAAAATTATTTAGTTGTTGTTGTGTTTACTCAAGCTGAAGTTCTTGACAACGGTGCAATTTCTTTGCCTCGGCAGTGTTGACTGAGAGGGATTCATTGAAGTGTAGTAATTCAGCTCAAGTCTCCAAATGACTTCTTCACTAGTACTCTGGAAATCTATCCAAAATGGCCACCACTTCCTAGTCCTTTAAAATAAAAATAATGTGAAAAGCATCTTTCCACAAGCCCCTGTCCCCAAAGAGTCCTGCACGTTTGAGTGCAACATATAATTGCTATGAATTTGCAGTAGACACATGGAGATGAGGAGAATTAAGGTTTAAAAGCAATAATCAGCAGCATGGTGATTTAACCTCAATTTGATCCATACTCATGTATGAAACTTGTTTCACTAGTGTCTTACCTGGACCGAAGCAGTAGTGTGTTTTTTGTTTCTAGCCCACATGCAATGATCTGATTGTGACGAACAGGGTAGATAACAGTGATAACTTAATGTAGCCACACCTCTGTCTTAAACAACAGACATCTGGACAAATTCACTTCGAGTGCTAAAAGTAGACTGATGATGTGGGCAGACCATGGCACTGGTGCTTCCCTGTTTACTGGTGTGCTTTTGTCATAACATGAAAATTGCTTAAAGCCCCTGGAACCTTGGTTTCAAAGTACTACTTCTATAACATAACATTTTAATTTATAAATGACTAAGCAGCAGTCAAACAGTGGAAAAAAGAACTTTTGTTTGTTTGGGGTAACATAAGCAAGCAATCCCAAAACTGTCATCAGATTTTGATTCAAATGTTGCTACACTCTGATACGTACACAGTAATACGACGTCACCTTTTTCCGATTAAGCCCCGCCCACTTGAAACCAGAGAGAAAAACAAGGCACAAGAACACAAATAGAGAAATGCATTTCTCATGAGATATAACCAAAACTGTCCTATCTTCAGTGGAAACTGTTGAGTTCATGTGAGACCACACTGTGCATGGTAAAAATAGAAAGAACAAGTAAATAGGTTTTAAAAATGTAGTGCAAAGTCCATGCCAAAGTAGAAAATAACTAATAGTTATGTGAAAAGTGGCCATCTGTGCCCTGTTTTGTCTTCTAAATGAAAAACTACTTTCTTGGTCAACTCTTACATTCATGACATGAACATGCTGCTCTACAAGCAGAAAAAAAGAGGGGGGCCATGTTTCCGGAGCCTTGCACAAGAGTTGTGAACTGATAAGATTAAGTATAATCCTGACGTCAGTTGTTTGAGCTGGAGGTGTGCGTACACAAAATTATCAGACAATAATTTACTCAAGTGTTATCCAGAACCTGCTTCTTGGAACGGGTCCCAGCTCAACCAGTACAACAAAAACACAGTGCCATCTATTGAAACTTAAAGGTCATTACAAGGCAATCCATGGAAAAAATGACATTACTAGCCATACGACTAATCAGTGGCTGTCAGTGATTTTACAAATAGTGCCATGAAAATGCTTATGCTATGCCAAGTTGAACAACTCTGAGTGCAGACACATGTTCTGTTCCTCTTTCTTCATCACCACTGATTTTCTGGACATTTGTCATATACCTCTGTCCAGCTGAATTTATCCATTTCTCATCTTGGATGACAACTGCTCTGTGCAGTTATCCTCACACACTTCCTTCACTTACTGTTCTCATGCTGTTAGGACTCCAACAAACTGTGCCAGCGGCAAACCTGCTGTCCTTTAGACTCTTTCATCTGAGTCCAGTGGGTGAGCTCCTCCTCTCCGGAGCTGTTGAGGCCTAGCGAAATCCAGCCAATCAACTCTTTGCGCTTCATGCTGCGCTTGTTGTAGACTGAGAGGATGAGTGTGACGTCCGACAGCTGGAAAAGAGCTACCTGGAAGACAAACGTCTCTTTGTAGATTGGGTTGGGCTGACCTCGACGGATGGACGTCTTACACTTGGACATCTCGTGGCCCATGGAGTTCAGTAAGGTAAGCTTAACATATGTATCTGGGCAAGGAGTAGGAGTAGACAATTAGAGTGAAAATGATGAGCCTAAATGAAAAATTATTAAAGGTATGGCTAACAATGCTAAAACATTTTGGGTGTTCTCTGTTGGTTAAGAAATCAGGCACCTGACTTGAGAAATGGATCATTTGTGCAAAATCCTTATGTTTCTCATGTGTATTCGCCTTAAAGGAGACTTATTATGCTTTTCCACATTTTATGACTTGACATCTACAATGTTACAATGCTGGATGTTCATGTTATACATGGTCAAAGGTTCAAACAATGAGGTTAAAGTATTTAAAAGAAATCTCTGTGAGCACAAACCTCAGATTTCCTCCTGTTCTGAACGCTCTGTTTTGAACTGCTTTTTCAACCAACAGCTCCGTTCTACAACATACGGAGACAGACAGAGCCCGTGTTCCATATGTGGTCATTTGTTCCGCACAGCAAGAGCATATCTACACTCGGTCTGTCCGTACCGCTCAACGACAACAATTTCCCGGTAACACACTTCAGGTCTTGGCCAATCAGAAGACAGTGGGCTTTGATAGGGGGGGCCTTAAAGAGACAGGATCATCTATAATTTGTTTCAGACAGACTTTGAATCATCCAAAGCTACCATACGGGAGTCACTGAACTACAATATAGGACTGGAAATGCAGAGCACCACTCCGGCACAAATTAAGCACTTCGTCACTTCGTCATCCAGCCTAATAGGGTAAGTCTAATGGATTTCTTTATTTACTATTTGATTTGGTAGCTAATAATCGTTTCTGTTTGTCCTTTAAAACATTGTACAGGTACACAATGCGTTTTAAATAATTAATTGATCATAAATTATTAATTATTTTCAGCGGGAGGCACATTTCACGCACTTTGGCACCTAATAATTTACAGATTAAGCACTAGTCTTGACATGTTGTTTCCACTTAACAGCTCTTCACAGTGAAGGAGGGGAGAAGGAACACAGCTGCAAAGGTAGTCACAGAGCATAGATAGACTGGTGTCAAGATTTTTGGCGGTAATTATTGTTTGTAAGTTTGGAACAGTCTAGAGACGTGTGTTTGGCTGCTAGCCATCAAGGTTTTCAGCTAGCAATGGCAACCACTGCACCCTCTAAGCTGGTGGCACCTAGGTTAAGGACGTCAAATTCAACCCTCGCCCAGCTGCATGCGGGTTAACCATCTCCAGGACAGACTATCATTCGCTTTGCAACTCCTATGTTACGCACGCCTGGGCATTACTCACGGACTCCGAGCCAACTTGCCTAGGGACGAGCCAAAAATGCAGGGAGGACCATGAAGATAATAAACTTGGATGTCCTTGGTGACGAGAATGATGGAGGCATTCTTCATCCCGCTCATATGTCCGGCCCAGCAGATCCCTCAGTGGGGAGAATCAGGACATACACCACAAGAGGGCGCAGCTTCTCCAGTTTGGAGCTTCAAGCCTATGTCTCCTTGTTGTCAAAACAGACGTATGGCGCACCTGCACAGTTCACACCTGGGTATTTACAATCGTAGCCATGGGTTACAGGCCTCAGTTTGCATCAAAACCACAGTGAGCAGTTTAAAATGCTCACATACACAATGTTTCGTTGCTCTGGATTTGACCACAATACCAGTTCACATCAATACAACTGCAGGTGCTTATTTTTACATAAGCATATGGGAAGCACACAGGAAAGTTCTCAGGGAAATTCTGCCAGCACTTTGCTCTGTTTTGCAGGCTGAACTCAGTCTTGTTCTGAGCCAAGGCTGATCACCTCCGGGGTTTTAAGGATGCCAGATTTCCAATGCTAGGTGTCATCTTTACACCTGCATGTATGATACCATCTCAGTCGAATGGTGAGGGTTTTCCCGGAAAGTCTCCTATCTCTCTATCATTGGAGGAACCCAGTGGTGTTCATCTCCAGCATCCCTGTGGGAACAATGGCTACAAAGAAAAGAGTGTCAAGGGATGCTTCATTGACAGGGTGTGGAGTCAAATAATGAGCACCTGCTGTCAATTAAACAGCAGAGCAGATTTGCTCTCCAGAGGGAATCCTCTCTAAGGCGAGTGGATGCTCAACCCCAAAGTACTTCACCTGTAATCGGTCCCATAGACCATTGACGTTTATTTGGCAGCGATTTAAGCCTGGTATACGGGTTTTAGGAATGTGCCAATGGAGAGCATTCTCTAAGAAGGTTTATGAAGTGAGCCCGTCAGCTGAGGCCTGTGTGTAAACCTTTAGTTCTTTCATGGGACTTGCCAACTGTTTTGGAGGCACTCTCAGTGTTCAGTGCCTTTCAACCGTTGCTGGCACTGATGTCGGCAAAACAGATAAGTGAAATACATGCATACTGCTTTTCCCCTGGCTATGGGAAGCTGATGTTGCACCCTAACCCCGCTTTTGAGCCTAAGTTTAGCCAGTCTTCATATAGGTGTCCCATGCTGCAGCTCCTTTCCAGTTACTCACCACATATTACACAGGAGCATGAGAAGCAGATTATTCACTCTGTCCCATAAGAACCTTATGCATCTATTTGGACAGGACTTGAGTTTAGCAAGATTTAGCAAGAGTAACTAGATTTTTGTATCTTGGGCCCCTTGTCACAGAGGGAAGGCTGTGACTGCCTGCCGGCTCATTTTACCAGGGGTCTGGCCACCTCAGGGACCCTATTCAGGGGCATTTCTACGAGTGACATCTGTGCCGCTGGGCATCCCTCGAACCCCGTTTCTCTGAAAAACGAGTGAGGTATCTCACAACACTGCTCTGCTTGCGTGTGTAGGGTATGTGGTAATCAAGATGAAATCCAGACATCAGGACAGCTGAGGAGCTTGAATGATCTCCACAGGAAAGAACAAGAAAATGCAGGGTAGGGCAGTAGGGGCGTTTATAAAGTGTAACGCCCTTGCCTGTAGAACTCAAGATGATTGGTCTGTCTCCTGACAGTTGTGGTGGTATTGAAGCTTCCATGATTGGTCATGCCTGAAGGTGGTTCCCACATTGAGATCACTCACTTGGTTTTCAGAGAACTGGGGTTACCCTGGTAACTAAAAGTTTTCTCTTGATTCAACACAAAGCACAGCTGTGACTGTTCCTGATAACAGACTCAAAAGGTGCAAGGAGCGTTACTTCAGTCTTGTTGCTATGCAACTACTGCATGTCTAACCTGAAGTAGGGGATAACGCTGAAGATACAAATGGACAAGAAAAAGTTAGCAATACATCTACCTCTGTTCAGAGGATAAGGAGCCTATTCTAAAACAGATGAATGTTCCTCATCAAGAAAGCCCTCCAGCAGTTGCTAATATATTGTCTGACTTTGACATAATGTCCATGTCACGACATGACATGTGCATAGACTTTTAGAGCCCAGAGCAGTGTCCCAAAATGTGCTCTGTCCAAAACATGAGTCACATGTTTTGGAGAAGAAGCACGCCTGCTGCATGCCTCAAATAAATGAGAGTGTTCAAAAAATTATACTAAGCAATTCGTGCAAAATTTTAATACATCATGACAATGGTATTATTAACCCTCCCGGATCACAGAAAAATCAATCTACCTCAAGATCCGCATAATATAAACCAAGATCATAATCATGTTTCGGTTTCACATTAGCAGTGTTCAAGCATTTAGGTTTAGTACAGAGCAGTTCTGTTACAGATCATCTTGATCTGGGTGACATTTCCCAGCTCATTCCTTTCTATTTTATTGTCAATCAGTGCATATTCCAAAAAAATCATTCCCAATAAATCTCATTCATTTAACCCAACGAGGAAAAAGGAAAAGGAAAAACACTGCCATTATCAAGTGATTCAGCATTCACGCTTTCCTTATTCACCCCACATTTAGATGCAGAAATCACGATATAAACTGAAGCCACAAATCCAGCTGAAAGTAAACGAGGCAAGACTGGCAATCACAATGGGTCTTTGAGAGTGTTTCGCCCCTCGTCTACAACCATACTCGGTAATAATGCTGTGTATTATGTTCCTGTCTAAGGGGGAGTATAAGGAATGAATTGCTCGGGCTTTCATGCTGTCGAGTGCCAGCTGCCTTCCAACGCCTAGCTCACCGCCTCGAATCACACATTCAGTTGCTCTCTTTGACATAAAAGCACAGTGAAAAAAATAGCCTTGATTTCTTTTTTGACTGCTGCTGAATGGGCTCTGTAGAGCTGTGGATGTCTTAAGTGGTCAGTAGCGGTGATGCATGGCTCTTTGGTATTGTTGCTGAATGAGAGGGGCTGGGACTGATGATTAACTTGACTTGTCGGCTTGGTACTGTTTTGAAGTGATAAAAAAGGAGCTTTGAAATTGCTCTGCATCTTTCACTGCACTCTTTCCACTTTGTAAGACGCACAAAGTCAATCAAGACCTTCATAAGAATTTTGCACAAAGATTTTTTTCAGTGTTACCAGATGTGACTATTTTCTAAATGTAATTTGAAGACTATACATGTGGATACGTTATTCAGGAGCTCACAAACAATATCAAAATCTAACAGCTAGTCATTAGTTACAGACATTCATGAATACAAGGAACACAGCAATTAATGGGAGGACAGTACAGTGTGTCTTTCAGATGAATATTTATGTTCTACTCTGTCACAGAAGTCCTGTTTTTGTTTCATGTGCTCTAAGCAGAACTGAAAAATGTAAAATTGCACCCAAAGCATGCCAAGTGAACTGTTTGGATAAAGCCAGCAGTCAGTGACGCACAACATTTCATTCTAGCTGGCCATCAGCCACGAAGCAAACCGCATTGAGTTACTGTAGCATGAAAAGTGTTACTTCTGAGTGAAAACGTTAAAGACTTTCAGGCTTCATGGACACAAACACAAGACACAGGTAATGGAGAGTGGTTACAGGGCTGCATGCATAATATCACGTACACGTTCAGAAATAAAGGGAACAAGGATTTCAGCAAGCAGCTATCTTCATGGATAAGTGTTGGAATTTGAAAGTGTGTGTGAAGGAGTAACAATGGAAATATAAATGTGCAGTAATTGCTTTAGTTACTATCCCCCCTTTTTACAAGTAATTTTGATTTTGCAGCAGTTTTTATTCTTGGGCGACAAGAGTATTCACTTTTTGCAGTTTGTTAAGTATGAAGCTGCAGCCAGGAGACTGTTAGCTTAGCTTAGCACAAAGACTGGAAACAGGAAGAAGCAGCTAACCTGGCTCTGTCTGTAGAAAACAATAACTACCTACCAGACAATCCAAAGCTCAGTAATTAACATGTTATCACTTATTTGTTTACAAACAAAACCGAAACGTAAAATGTCAACAGTCACAAGGGTTATGTGGCGCAATATTTCTTGGCTAGGCGCAATAACAGCCAGGCAATTAGTGGACATGGAGGGATTCTGTAACAGACAGAGCCAGGGTAGGTGTTTCTCCCTGTCTTTATGCTAAGATAACCTGGCTGGCTCCAGGCTGTAGCTTCATATTTACCATACAGACAAATGGTATTGATCTCAATATCTAACAGCTGAATAGTTTATTTTTTTGTCATAGTTAATTTTGGTCATTGTTGATATATGATCGGGAGTCTGCACAAGGTGTTTTATTTTGAAAATTGACCAGATTCTCTATGCTGTTTCTGTGTCTGACTTCATTGACTAGCTCATTTGCTCTGTGCTGCTTGATGTGGTTTCCATCAAAAATAGACCTGCTGCGTATTCTCTGCAGTGCAGGGACACTTCTTAAGTGTGCCAAGGGACATCTGGTGGAATCACAAGTATTGTCTGGAATGGCTGCGATCAGCTTTGGAGGCCACATCGCAGTCGTGCTAAATGGAATCCAGCTGTAACTCTTAGCAAAAAAGTGAAAATGCTTATTTCCCAATATGTTAAACAGTTGCTTTAAGAAGAATAAACTTAAGAGTGACTGACCATAAGTCGCACACTTATATCTCCAACTGTTTTTGTGAAAACATTTTTTACAGATATTTATTATACAAACCAGGTAAGTCCAATAGTATAGAAATATTGACCAATGGAAAATGTTTTGTTTGACTGACTGCGTCCATGAAGATAGTATGAAAAGGTCCAGAATTCAACAGCGACAGCACCTCACTTTGCGGCAAGGACAGAGACTCACCTCTGATAATATAAACCTGTCCACCTATCAAGTGTTTTAGACAACAGAACAGCCCATCTGACAACAAGGGTTGGACAGCAGTAAGAAAAACAACGGACCAAAATGTCAAAAAGGTAGTAGGGTGACAGAAATTTAGGTTCAGAAGATACGAGGAAAGAGAAACAGGGTCTGAAGGCCAAAGACATTGCACAGAGTTCAACAAGAGGCAGTTTTTGTTTGAACTTGCTGCTCAAATTCCTGGAAACTGACTGAGGAGGCTGACCAGGAAATGAGGGAAACCAGGGATTAAACCAGAGGAAAACTAAAAAAACAGGTAGTGCAGATGAGTTAGATCGGACTGTCTTTCATCTGCCTCAATTGTAAGTGGACAAATGAAAGCAAATAGCATTAATTTAATATATACCTAATACGGGTTTCACGTCTGATTGATCACATATTTTTCATTCAAGCTCCTCGTTTCTTATTAATGTGCAAGTGCCATTTACAATATATACACATTTAAGGTGAATGAATTGAGTGTACTGACAATATACTAAAAGGTGACTTAAAAGGACAACACATCAAACAAGTTAGTGGCCTGTATGGCCTGCTAATCTGTTTGGTGTAGAAAAGGAGCATCATTGGTTGTGTGCATTTGGCTGTAGAAGCAGATTAGAGTGGTGTTGTTATTATGTTACATATTGTCTAAAGCTGCCTAAACATAAATCCCTATGCACAAGCTCAACTTGTCCTTTTCCCATCTGCTAGAGGTCAAACAAATAGTTTACACTGTTCACTGCTCTTTTGGCAAATGGCTGAAATAAAACGTTTTAGAGTACTTACTGGGTGGCTTGTTGGCGGCCAGGTTTTTGAAATGAATGCCTTTGATGATCTCCACAGAGAGACGTCCCGTTGTGGCGTTGTACACCAGGCCTACGAGGATCTCTGGTGTGGAAGTCTGACTGACTGACTGGAATGATGAGGCGCTTTCACTGCACGTCATATCTGAGAGGCTGACCTGGGATTCGCCACCCTGAAAATGTTTGCAGACATTCAGAAAATTGCTCACTGGTATGTACAACAAAAATCCCAGGTAATGTACCTCGATCTGATGCAATACCAGGAAGATTTTTTCAAATTCTTTCCTATTACTAATTTAGTTTCTACCACTCTCAATCCCATTTGTAAAACTCAGTGTACAATGGATTGTTACGGTCATTACACTACTTAGCTATGTCTGGCAATCAACTGTTAGCTAATCCCTGCCCCCAGAGTTGCCATTGCTATACAATATAGATATAGATTTCTATTCTCACACAGCACATATGCAGTTTACAAGTAACCATTTGAAATTTTTTTAAACAAAACCTGGATTCTCATTTTTGCAGGCTGATGTTGATTTTTACATCTGAGAATTTTGATCAACTAGCTAGTTAGCTAGCTTGTGAAGATAATGTTAGCTCCACATGTTGGTTAGAAATGCTGACTCCAGTGCAAGCGGGAAGCTTCCGTTCTACAATATGAAGCGCATGCGGAAGTCCCTAAAAGCTGCATTCTATTGAAAATCCAGCAGGGGGCGACTCTTCTGGTTGCAAAAAGAAGTCCAGCT